>JABCPU010000168.1:0-137845 GCA_016800925.1 Suillus spraguei
TCAGTTTCTTCGTTGAGAAGTGATACCTACTCCACGAGATATCAGAACATTGTCCATGCTGTGTGAAATAAGTGATGGTCAACCAATACTTGTGGTGTTATGGTCTTGTTATAACACAAATTCATACCTATCAACGTCATAGTATCCTGAACTAACAAAAATATGTCGCGCAAAGATCAAACGATATGGATCTGTATCACTGGGCACGTCGCTAAAATCTCTCTCACTTTGGCCCTTCCTTCCCTGACACTCGCAGCCTCAGTCTGTATTGAATTTCATAAACATGTTTTTTTCACTATCTAAATGAAAAAGGTCACACATCAAATAACTTTGCTAGGCCGGAGTGCTTGTAAATTCGTCTTTCCTCGACAATCCCCATGTCAAGGCGGTCAGCAGAAATACGAAGATTATTGCGATAGTTCACTGATGGAGGTGAGTTCTTTCATTTATGAGTCTACTAGTAGTATACAGTATTTGATAGCCTAAATAGTTTCTCCCTCGTTCCTAGTCCGAACCTCTCTTCGTCTGAGACTCAGTCACAGTGAAAAACTAAACAAAACATTGTCGTCGCTGAGTCCTCTTTCCCTTTTTCGATGCAAGCATATTCACAACATCGAAAGACTCAACAAGCGAGGCAAATCTTATCTTGCAGCCTCGAGGAAAACGTCTTGGATATAAATCTCACTATGCCGGGTCTGCAACTTGGCCGCATCAGGCCATGGCTGTATTAAAGGAAAGAACACATACACATGTCGAACTGAAGTATGCCGGCCTTGTAAAATGAATACAAGCCATTATAGGCAACTCGAAGCAGGCATTGGATTCCGACAGAATTCTGGATCACAACAAACATGGTATCGCAGGTCTGGCGTGATCAAAAGTTAGCCCTCGAGGAAATACCACGAAAATAGCGGACCATTGCACAGTGAATGATGTCCCTGGGTTCAATGAGGTTTAGAACATAGCATAGGAGTTTTGTAGGAAGTGACAATAATCGTGGTTGTAGAAGAAGAGAAGACAAGACTTCGAATGTGAAAATTTAGGAGGTCAATCCTTTCGGAGTGCCACTTGTCATATCACTGTTGGACGTAGGCAACGACGAAGGGCTCCGTTGTAGTTACTGTATTCGGCACATATTAGTCATCCGAGATTTTCCGTTCTTTCCTTTACTTGCTCTCGTTCATGGTAATACTGCTTCCCTCAGTCTTTCTATCCGAGACTGAGGGTACGTCCATTCTCTATTATATTTATAGCCAATACTGATTTACTGTAGTATACTTACACCTCTGTGTGTTTAGGTACATACTAATATAGTCTTTCTATCTGAGACTGAGGTATACTTACACCTCTGTGTATCTAGCGTGTTTCTACAGTCACTATCACTCGCCTTGGGGGACGTCTTGAAGGCAGGAGCAAGATAATTTGGACTCGGGACACGAAGACTATCAGGTGGGCTCGTTGTCAGCTATAAGTGTTATTTCAGTGGTGACAAATGGCAAACTAGACAAGGACTTGTCGATTTATTTTGCTTCGAGAATCCGTGTAGTATCAAAAATAGCATGAGCGGCACGATGCGCAGACTTGGGTTGGCCCCATAGTTAGAATACAAACCACAGGTTGGGATACTCAAACTTTCCTTCGCACTTGTGCATTCCTTCTGAACACAACCACTGTAAGTCCTGCTTCTTATCACCCACTACAGCACAATAGCTCTCGACCATTCTTCCTGATGGTGAGTTCATTTGTCAAGTCGCTTAACTTAAGTTAAGCGCTTTAGGCTTGAGTAGCGGGATCTTGCGGTAGCATTCCATGAATGAACAAAGCCTTGGAGCACGTTCAGTTCATCTGCTAAAGTCTGCTGAAGACTCTAGCAGATGAACTGAACGTACTGCAAGGGTTCGTTCATTCATGGAATGCTACCGCCAGATCCCGCTACTGACCAGATTGCAGGTCACTTCGACGGTAACACTACTTTCAGTGGAAGAGTGTATGATTGACAAGGCAGTCGGAGAAGTTAGTTCTATAGTACAGTGATGTCGTCCCTTTATAGGGTCCGGTAAGACGAGGTGTCCAATCAACGACGTAGTCCAAAATGATGTCATCGCATGCTTCATGTGTTGCGTCAGCGTAAAAGGAAATTCCCAGTAAGTGCGATCCTCCATTCATCTATGTTTATGCACCATCACCACTTACGATAATGTATCTATGCTTGTTGGTTGTTCTTTGACTTTGTTTACTGGTAATGTAGTCGTGAGTTTTCCCGCGAGGTTCAAACCAGATGACTTACATATCATCTCCCCAGCAAAATGACCTTGCTCCGCAAGGTAATATTTACAATATCGAAAGACTCTCAGCAAGCAAGGTAACACATCTTACTCTGTGCGTGGGCCAACCTCCGTCTGGACGGGGAAATGACCCAGATACTAATCTCATCATCATCATCAGTAGTCTACAATTCGGCCACATCAGACCAATGCTGCATCAGGAAATTCACACATTCCTTGACGTGCCCTTATGCAGACTTATTTACACTTAACTGCCTTGGTGAAATTGAATCTACTTGTCCAAAATTTCAATGTGAATGAATTCAGAAAAAAAAAGTTGAGATATATTAATATACATGTTTTATTGTATTTCGCACTCAAAAAATATAAGATATGCCAGGTGAATGATGTGAGAGAGAGCAAACAAGTTTTGAGATAAGTGAGTTAAGCTGATTAAGCATGTTAAGGAATATGTGAATTTCCTGATGTGTATTCAAAGGAAGAGCACGTACCCATGTCACAGTAAACAGATCCTGCTCCAAGAATATCCTGGAGCCATTTGTCGGAAAACGTGTATGACAGATGGTTGCAGCATATGCACGATTCGAGAACATGTCTTCATCGATGCAGACAGGCATCTGATCTGGCTTGCAAATGAGAAGATCCGGTGAGTTGGCGTCATTGATACATTGCGAACGAGCAATGACTCGCTTATTGAAGTCCCAGATGTGCACATAGAAGTAACCTCCAGTGGAGAGCTCTTCCGGTTTTTGACCAAGATCGGGAAATTGTTTATGGGTTCACTGTAACACCTGGGTTGGTATTACTTTGCAAAACATGTCCATAGGTATGCAAGAGGGAAAATACTGGAAAACCTTCCAATCAAGCTGGAGAAGCAAACAGCGGCCTGAGAGTACTGCCAACTTTGATTTCTGTAATATAACATAACATCATTTTGAATAAGTAACTTAGAGTTAACATTCATTCCCGCAGTGGTTTCTACAGTGATTATTTTCTACACCTACAATATCTGCCAGATCTCGTTTTCACTCGTGAATTCATTCTAGGTGGGATTGACATGGTTAAGGAATTCAAACCAACATATTGATCATTTGATTTATACTGAAATTTCATAGTGCCAATGCTGGAGGGTGTATCATTGTATGTCACTCATTGAAATATAGCACCATGTAGTCTGAGAATATTGTATAGGCACGTTACTTGCACTCAAGGGCTCAGGTCCATCGGGCATACATGCGTACCAGCAGACCATAGTGTCACAGTAAAGAACATGGAAGCACTAAACAAAAAATTGTCGTCGCTGAGTCCTCTTTCCCTTTTTGATACAAGCATATTTATGACATCAAAAGACTCTCAACAAGCAAGGTAATACATCTTACTTTGTGTGTGGCCCAGCCTCTATCAGGACGAGGGAAATGACCTGGATATGAATCTGATTGTGCTGAGCCTGCAATTTGGCCACATCAGGGCTATCAAGATATGTTCCTCTTATCATCATTACATACTTATCATACACGTTTCATCCACGTTCATATTTTCGTTCTCAGTTCAAATGATCCTCTAATATTCAGCATCCATAGAATTCTTTTCCCTCAGTCTTTCCAACTAAGACCGAGGTGAGCTACTTACTACGACTTGAACATCATACTTAGTACTAATGATGTATAGTTCTCACTCTCTCGTTTCTAGGTATGAACCTGTCATAGTGTAGTCTTTCCAACTAAGACTGAGTTCTCACTCTCTCATTTCTAGTCCGAGCCTCTTCAGATCTTCACAAGGCCATGGCTGTACTAAAGGGAAGAACACATACCCATGTCAAAGTAAGTCGATCCTGTTCCAAGAATATCCTGGAGACAAACATTGAAAAAGGTGTATGACAGATGGTCACAGTGTATGCATGATTCGAGAACATCTCTTTGCCGAAGGAGTCAGGCATTGGACCTGGCTTGCAAATGAGACAATCCAGTGAGTTGGGGTCATTGATACATTCCGAACAAGCAATGAATCGCTGATTGAAGTTCCAGATGTGCATGTAGAAGTAACCCTGAGCAGGGAGTTCTTCCAGTCTTTGACCAGGATCAGGAATACGATCTTGGGGAAGAGCATAGGCCATTTTGCTACCAAACACACTGATATTGTGGGTGAAGTGATGCGGAAAGTAGTACATGTGCTGAGGTCCCCAGTCTGACCAAGGAATCTCGATGGGCATATCCAAATTCAGGGCTGCGTCAGAGAAGATGGCCATATTGACAACTAGGATAACACCCTTTCCCGCCAAAACAATTTCTAGAACCATAATCTGCGACTCCAGGGAGGGCACATAGCTGGGCATGAGTTCTGGGTGTGCCGGTTCACCATGGAATAATGGGTGGCCATGAATATAGGTTTGGGTTCTGTATGGATTAAGATTTTTGGGAAGGTGATATGTGATTTGGCATTGAGGTGACCCATCAAGCCCTTGTAACACGTACAAGGATATCGAGTCTTCTGAGCTAGTAGCAATGATCTTCTGTTCATCAACTACGTAGAAATCGCCTTCTTTATCACATAAAAATGCTGCTTATGCTGAGCAGCAGAATTTTCACAAACAGAGGGAACTTACATTATTTGCATATCCATTCCTCCAATTGATCACTTGTATGAATGTGCCAAACACACAATCTCTAGCCTCTATGTCATAGAAGGCAAATGTATGATCACCACAGATTATATGTAGGGTCCGTCACAAAAGCAACACAGCAACAGCCAGGTGCATCAAAGGTATGTTTGCACTCCAAGAAAGTGCACACAGCATTCAAATGCGGACGCTGGAATGATGAACCCAGTTGAAATTCTACCAAAAAGATATGGTGATCTTGTTCCGCATTGGTCACAGTGAACCAATTAACTGAAGAAAATACAGCTATAAGATCCTGCAGAGGGTCGAAGGTAACACAGCTTGGCCACTGGTGTTGTGGATACAAATCATTTAGAGACCACTGGGATGTCCAGGAGAGTTTGGGATTCGTACCGCAGTCCTGAGTACAGAATTTTCCCAATGACATGTCTGTCCACCAAAGCCCACATTTCACAGACTGGGATGGTGGGGGAATGTCTGGAGTATATCGCAAGGTAGTAGCAAGTGCTGTTTCAAATATAATGTTTGCATGGAAGTCAGGTTGCCGCATAATAGATGCCAATTTCTTGAGTGAACACATCTTTCTGGAAATGCTATCCGAGTTTGTGGTAGCAGTCTCGGTACTAATCAAGCCCTGGGCGTAAATTTCAAGCTTGTATTGGACTTCAACAGAATTCTGAACCACAATCAAAAAGGTGTTGCAGGTCTAGCATGATCAAACATTGGAACTGAGGAAATGTGGGACCATGAAAAATAGCAGACCATTGCACAGTGACTAATGTCCCTGGGATTGAGGAGTATTAGAATGTAGCATATGAGCTCTGTAGGAAGAGACAGGAATGAAACCGCCATTGTCATGGTTGTAGAAGAAGAGAGGATTTCAAAAATGAAAATTTAGGGTCGATGTCTGGACCGATTTGATTAGAATGCTGCTACTGAAGTTACATATAGTTAGCTGGTGCTCTCAGAAGCAGGGTATGTACAACCCCACATTGCTCTCTCCAATACCACTCCAGAATAAATTCATCTTGGACAGCAATGGGAGCCGAGCATTGATGAAGAACCCCCAGTTTCATGACCATGCAAAACACATCTGCATGCACTATCATTTATCCACGACCTCATTAATGATAGAATCATTGTCATCCCTTACATACCCATCATAGCTGATATTTTCGCAAAATCATTACCTCGAAATGGAAATGTTTTCCACGGTCACCGTTACTCTCTTGCACTCTGCTTGTCCTCAAATGATAGTACTGTTGAACATGATGCAGATAACACAAAGATCGAATGATATGCATCTGAGTGGGAGTATCACAATACGTTCTTCATACATGTTTCATTTTACATAGTCTGATCACTGATCCTACACGTCACCTTATCGTTCTCCCAGGTCATCTCAACAATGTCTTTTTATTCCTATCATCTCCCCAGTGAGTTCTTTCATTATGAGTCTACTATACATTATCTAATAGCCTGCATAGTTTCTCTCTCGTTCCTAGTCTGAGCCTCTCATCATTTGAGAGGAGTCACAGTAAAAAACGCAAAAGCACTAAACAAAACATTGTCACCGCTGAGTCCTCTTTCCCTTTTTCGATACAAGCATATTCGCAACATTGAAAGACTCGACAAGCAACGCAAATCTTGTGTGTGTGTGTGAGTGTGTGGCCCAGCCTCGAGGAAAACAACCTGGATATAAATCTCACTATGCCAAGTCTGCAACTTGGCCATATCAGGCCATGGCTGTATTAAAGGAAAGAACACATACACATGTCAAACTGAAGTATTGTCACAACCCACAAACAAATTAACGCAAGGGCAGAGACTAGGACTCAAACTAAGGTTATCACCAGGAAAAAGAGAGGAGCAAGGACGTCTTGGATTGCTACTATGTAGATACAAGAGGTTTGAACTAAAGAACTACTACAGTGAAACTAGCTAACTATATACACATATTGAAACTGAGATGTAAACTGAGTTTGAAATTACTAGCCAATCATAAAATAGAAACGAGAATCGTATGATGTGATAGTTGTGACATTGTTATGACATCATATTCTAGAAGGTTCTAAGATCATGTGATACTATCTTATCTTATCTTATCCGATAGCATCATAAAAATCTCTTCATCTTCATCAGGAAGTTCGGTTATAGAAGCGGATATGGGGATTTCGATAGGATTTGGGTTTGTCTTAGCGCTGGTTTTAGATGCTTTAGGGAAATTGAGAAAAGAGTAATGATTTGTATTTGGAATTCATGACAAGTATGCCGGCCTTGTACATTGAATACAAGCCATTGTAGGCAATTTGAAGCAAACATTGGATTTCAACAGAATTCTGGATCACAACAAAAAGGGTATCGCAGGTCTGGCGTGATCAAAATCCTAAGCCCTCGAGGAAATACCACAAAAATAGCGGACCATTGCACACCGAATGATGTCCCTGGGTTCAAGGAGGCTTACAATATAGCGTAGGAGTTCTGTAGGAAGCAACAATAATCCATTTGCGCATGAGCGGGATGATGCGCAGACCTGGGCCAGCCCCATAGTTGGAATACAAACCACAGCTTAAAATACTTAAACCTTCCTTCACACTCGTGCATTTGTTATTCTTAACCAAACACAACCACTGTAAGTCCTGCTTTTCATCACTCCGCTGTACCTAGTAGGACTCAACACCTCAATCTGGTGTTTTCACCGACAGAGAGAAATGGACTATTGTCATTATGTAGGTTATTCCCATTGACAGCATCATTTCTCATGCTGTCAATGGGAATAACCTACATAACAACAATAGTTTTCTACCACCAACATGTGGCAGGGGAGTGTCAGGACACACAGGAATACACATATATCCACATCAGGAAATTCACACATTCCTTAACATGCTTAATCAGCTTAACTCACTTATCTCAAAACTTGTTTGCTCTCTCTCACATCATTCACCTGGCATATCTTATATTTTTTGAGTGCGAAATACAATAAAACATGTATATTAATATATCTCAACTTTTTTTTCTGAATTCATTCACATTGAAATTTTGGACAAGTAGATTCAATTTCACCAAGGCAGTTAAGTGTAAATAAGTCCGCATAAGGGCACGTCAAGGAATGTGTGAATTTCCTGATGCAGCTGGCAGGAACATCAGAACGGGCTTTTGTAAGCATGGCAGCTTACCTGATTCCCATAATCAGTACATATACCACTGCTGATGCTGAAAGCTAAGCTTTCAGTATTTCACCTTTTGGTATAACGGTTATGCGGGCGGCGGTCTGACCATGTTACAGCTTTGGTTCTTGGAGCCGTCTCCCGGATCCCATGGCAGATGGTCGCCGCAGGTCAAGTCCGCAGGTCAGATCGTAGCCACGAGTTTACGGCAAGTGAAGAGTCTCGTCTGGCACAAGCATTGGCGAATCCGAGGTAGTTGGGGGTTGGTGCCTTACGGTTGACTACGAGTTTAGGCTCAATACAAATACTTTTGAGGGTACTCGCTTAGTCAGCAGAAACCCAACATCGGACTTCAAAATAAGTTGCGAACCGTAATTGTCCACCATATGTTCGGCCCAGTTTTCATCCCGTTATGTTTCATACTGACATGTTTTCTTTCCTACTCTACCTGTATGTTAAGAGAGCGTTCCCCGCCGTACATTACATAAGAAAGCCTTCCCGTCCTAAATTTCTCTGGATTATCATCTACAACTTGCTGCTCATGTGCATGAAGGACTGTCAGGAATTATTCCTTTGTTTGGTCTTGTCTCTATGTACGAGACTCACCAACAGCGCCAAATTTACCAATATTCTTAGTAACCTGTCTAGACTTGTCTTCGACCTGCCTGTGGGTTTCTATATCTGCTATAAATCTGCTGGCAACGTTGCATGCAGAGAAGTGATTGTTAGCGCTGTGCGATCATCACCGTGGTCAGTGGTTTGGTTACCTTAGTCACTCGACACCACGCTGTGTGCAACTTTCAGGAGAAAACGCAACGACACAGATATGCCTTCTCATAGAGATAATGACAGCCGTTCGCATGACCGGTCACGCTCCACACATAGAAGAGAACGCTCGCCCACCCCAGAAAGCGGCGACGACCTTCCACGAGGCGTTTCGCCCATATCAGAATCGGACTACTTTTTGAAAAACACAGAGTTTAGAATATGGCTAAAGGAGGAGAAACACAAGGTCTGTCCTGCGCTACGCTTTCCTGAATCGAGGAAACAATGCTAAGTGTCTATCTGACAGTACTTTGACGAGCTCTCGAGTGAGAAAGCCAGGAGGTGAGTATCATGATTAAGATATTTTTGCAAGGTTGCTCAAGAGGAATGTGGCAGTTACTTTCGAAAGTTTGTAAAGGTAAGAAAATACACGAGCTATTCGATTTGTGTGCTAAGTATGCGATACAAGGCATGGAACAGGGCGAAACTACCGAGTAAGCCTTCTTCAGTATTCTATATCGACCAATCCTGACAATCCTGACCGGCGTCTAGAGTCCCTATACTCTGAGGCCGAGTCCCACATATCAGCAGCAGCAAACCAAACGGCTTACAAATGGTCCTTCGCATCCAAGGGCTCAAATGTGGATGCAGAAACCTTGAAAGCCGTTCGAGAAGAAGTCGATTCTGCTACGTACCGGAATGCCACTAGTTCATCCTATGGTGGTGGAAGTCGGAGTCGCATGCACGGCCCAACTCTCCCTTCAGCGTCAGATCGGATCCTCGCACGGGAAGCTGCATCAGAATATCAAGCAGCGGAACATACATGAAGCGTAAGCGAGATCGCGCAGAAGCAAAGGAGCGATTGAGGACACTGTGGGACCGAGAGAGGTTGGTAAGGAGGGTATGCTGGAGAAGAAGCGCGCTCGGAGAGAGGCCGACCGTTCATTTAGGGAGAAAGGTGATGATGCTTCGAAGCCGACGAATCAACCCTCCTTGGTGGTGGGGATAGTTTCAGGGACCAGTATGTCTTGTGCCCTTGGTTTTCATTTTAATGCTGACATCATAATAGCATTGCTCGGCGAGATGCAGCACGGAAACGATTTGAGGAGAAGCGTGCTACAGGGAGAGAAGACAAAACCGCTGGTGTACGCGAACGTGCTGTAGCCTTACGAGAGAAGGACAAGGCTACGATGGACATGTTCCAACAGCTGGCAAAGCAGAGATTCGGTTAGTCACGACGCTCGTCCGCTGTTTCCTGGATTGGTGAGTGCTTTACAACGTGTTGCTATGCGTAGTTGTACATGGGAATTGCAAAATGGGATTATGGTTGACAAGTTGCTCATCTATGGCGTTCTGCTCTCCTTGAAAATATAGCTAGTATTATTGCCTTAAGACCCTCAAAATTTTGCTTGAGCAGGGGCTGTCCGTCCCACGCCCTTTCATCTCCATCTAACATTTGAGCCTCTGTTGCATCATCAGTCTCAATGCAGACATTTCGCATTCGTGGTCGGATGTCACCTATAGTCGTCAAGGTTCACCTTTCCGAAGGAATGCAAGAATTCAGCCTTACTAGCGAACCACCATGCTGAGTATTCTCCACGAGGAATTAACCTAACGAGATAATGCATTACCATCAGCAGTCATTAGTCATAATCGACGCAAAAACATACGCACCAGAGTGCTTGTCTCAGAGTCACAGTCTGACGCGCATTCCACCTCCACACGGGATTCCTGGTGTACTAGTTCGGTGGCCTGCACCATTCCCGCGTTCTCTGCCACGTATATCTCGTCCTGGCTTTCCAAGTTGCTTTGAAAAACGTCTCTCATGTCAGTCATGGCAACACCAATGCATGTGCATGAGGGACTGTCCAATAGATACACCATAGCAGCTGGTAATCGAGGAGTTGGATTGCACAGACGTATCCTATGTCATCTTATAAGCCAGTATGTCACGAAGCAACGGCGAAACTGTGGGATCGCAAAAGTCTGAAGGGGATCGTTAGATCCGCTGTATTCAAAGAGAAGGGTTTACGAGTGATTGTATGAAGGAGCATCCATGCCACGTGGTGCGTGAAACCAAGATTGTGTTTTCATGGGTAAAATGCGGTCTGGGATTGGACGGCCACTGAACTGCCATGTATGATGCAAACGCATCGATTAGCGTGGCACCGTTCATTCAGGATAAATCCCTAATAGACTGCAGCAACGCATAGTCAGTGACCCAGCCTCCCTGGCCATCATATATACGTTACTGCAACAGGTCCCTCCAGTGGACCCGTATATTCAGAAACCAAATCTGAGCCATCGATGGCGAGTGGATCGAGGTGACTATTGCGACGGTGCGCAACGAGTAAATGATTGTTTGTAAAAGTTGGCTGGCATGACTCACCCTCACACGACCTCTCGGAAAAGCTCTAAGTGGGGAAGACGATGTTAGTAGATCCGCCTCAGATTTTGTTCCGCAGCTCAGTCTCAAATCCCAGGTGATCTGTATACTCCCACCTTTTTTGTCAGTACTTCGTTATCATCAACCCCGAGAAAATAGGCAGTTGCCTGGACCATCGTAGACATATCCTTGGCGATATGTTCTGACTGGCTTGTCCTCGGGGGCTATAAACGAATAGCAAAATTGCGTCACGTCCATCAATCAAGATTCAAAAGGCGCTTCTTGTCAGAGAGTCAGATTTCACGCAAGAGCAGGAAACAACATATCTTTACGACTGTGAATCGCATGTGATGGTGTGAGTGATCTTCATTGAATCACTCGAATGCGGTGAATTCCACTGATTTTCCAAACTGCACTGTGCTATCAGACCTTGAAATATAAATATTGCTGAGATGTTGTGCAAGGATCGTGTCAACCGAGGATTAGTGTGTTGAACCAATGTTTCATGTTCGACATTACGTAATAAAAGGCTTGCCTACAGCTGCGGTCACCAAACTTAAAGCCTGCTATTGTTGTCAAGTTGATATCTATGTTTTGATGGCATAGGCATACTGCAGTCTCTGAAAATGTACCTGAAGTCCCATCAGGTATGCACACACCCTGCCCTTTATCCGAGTTTTAATAACCATCCATGCATTCCGACTCAGGGATAGTGCGGTGAGCCATGAAGTCCCAGAATGTGTTATTGGGAAATTGAGGACAACTTTGAGCTGCATAGATACACGATACGGGTCCCGTGCCTGCGCCTTGAGAGTCCGACATAGACTGAGACTGAGGCGGGTAAGAAGACGATTTCCCTCCAAGGTGAGTCAGTGTTCAGAGCGTAAACGTTGAATACCCGCAAGAGCCCTGATCATGGCTTTTTTGTATTGAAAACAGCACAAATATCAGACGACAAGCAGTTTTCTGGCAACAATCTATTTCAATTACCAAGTCAACACCCCGAGGACTCTTCAATTCAGACCGATCGCTTTGTTAATGTGCTCGTCAACGACCATCTTAGCCACAGAAGACAACATTTGAGCATTCAAACAAGGATATTAGATATTTCACCCATTACCGAGGACCGAAACTTTCACGAACCCTGGTTGATGTTCGATAGCCCTATGAGGCTATTTACTGCCTCTGCTTCGCAAAGCACTGGAAAGTTATCTACGGCGAGCATTCCTAATGTTCCCTTCAAGGCCACTTACCACTTCACATATGTAAGCACGCTGGCTTACCTGAGTTCTTATAATCAGTACATATACCGCCGCTGATGCTGAAAGCTAAGCTTTCAGTATCTCACCTTTTGGTGTAACGGTCATGCGGGCGGCGGTCTGACCATGTTACAACATATCAAGAATATATTTTGTCCTCGTCCTCACTCATGCCAAGCGTCGTATCATGTAATGGTCTCCTCGGGAAACCAAAAAATCTATCCTGCTCGATCATCCACCAAGCTGAATTATGCTAATTATCCTACATCAACTGCACAGTCGCCTCCGGCTTCCCCTCTGTTTTTCCCTGACACGTCTTCCTTCCCGGGACAACCACCAAACCTTGACATGGGCCACGATCTCGATCTCTCGAATTTCCCCGCGTACAAAGGCAATATGATCCTCACGTTCGACTCACGCACACGGCTCCTCTTATATTTTCACAGCTGTGACCGAAAAGGGAGGGAAAAGAATTCGGTTGCACGCATTGGACGTACAACTTTCCAACGAGGACCTGGTCAGTAACGTGGATTCCTGTCCCTGCACTTCTGGAATTTCGACAGCAAATCTATCAAGCACAAGTCACCATTGCTGTTCTATCTAGGCCTAGCGCTTCTTGGGTATCACCATCAACACGAACCTGGTCAAGACTGCGGCCTGCTGTCGTAGGGACCCTTGCGAGGAGGAATGTCGTAGTGGGCATCGAAGATTCAGGCGGTCCCGAACAAGTTTCTCGTGTAGTCCAGTGTGAGGGCGAGAGAAATTGCGATACTTTCCAAACGACGTCAATAATGCTCGATGTACATAATTGCTTGAAGTTTTAAAAACCTCCCTCGATGATTGAAGTCAAGTTCTGAAGAACGATGGACGATTCGATACAATTAGACAACGCTACATTACAGAGATCAAAAGACACTCATAGTCTTTCCGGGTGATGTACTACACGCACTGATGTGATGATGCATGGGTCCATGAATTGACCATAATCATTCTAAAGATGAGTGAGATACTGATAGTTGAGTATCGAGTTAGAGGGAAAATGTTCGGTTTGAGTAATTGCAGCAACGTGTAGCACTTTGCGGAAAAATACTTCGTAGTACGTACACGCTGCAAGAGACCGTCAACTCGCCCGTAACATGGTATCATCGTTCGGTAAATCAATGTCAAATAGTATGTGGAAGAAATTGCGGTTAGTACTTAGTGGTCGCCCTGTAATGTTAACAGCAAGAGCGACAAGTAAGCCAACGTATCTCAAATAACCTGTACCCAACCTCATCCACACGGCCGATTCCCTCACGACGCCCCACATCCTCCCTTCGCAATACCGCCAGCTTCATCTCCCCACCACATCCTTCATTCCTCAAAAAGCCACATCCCCCGTCCGGAAACACGTCATCCACAGTTTCCCACAAGCCTTCATGCCTCCCCGACGAACGCATCGCGATAATCAACCAAAACACCCCTCCCTTCTTCAACACCTTCTCTACGCAATTTTTGATCCACTTGGCATGCTCAGGGTGATACACCACATCTGCACCAAGGATGACGTCGTAGGACTCGAGTGGAGGTGGTCTGGACCAGTCCAGCAACTCGATTTGAACGGAGACATTATTGGTCTTCACGTTCTGTAGTAAGTTATGGAGGACCGCAGAGTGATAGTCCGTTGCCACAATTGTGGCATCGACTCCAATGCGATCGAGAAGTCGTGCGCTAGCGATGCTGAGAAGTCCCGTGCCTGCACCTAGCTCAAGAACGCGCAAGGGAGAAGCCTCTTGTGGGATACTCAAGTATCGAGCAGGATTTGCACAGATGCGTTCAGCGAAAATGATAGAGCTCGCCCAACTTTGCAGGCCAACGGAAGTATGATCCGTGGGCGCGAGTGGAGCATCGTTTAGCTCGATTGTGATGGGCTTGCCTCCGGCACCAAAAGGTAACATAAATTGTCGTGTAAGAGCATCTTCTTGCTGCTCATCGTCGCCGGAAAAAAATGCAAGAAGTTTGCTGGCTTGCTCTATAACGGCTAGACGTATGTGTTCTTCTTGTTCTGTATCGCTATTGAGTGCGTGCATCCATATGTCGGATCGCTTTAAAAGCCCTGTAAGCCATCTGATAACGAAATTTCGTTCAAGCTCGTCGGAACGAAGTACGTCGGCGTCAAAGCCTTCAGCTTCGCATTCTAAATCTCCTTCCATCTCTGCCTCGTCTTCTTCGGAGGCATAACCGGAGTCCGGAACGCCATTACTGTGATTTAAGTGTCCCTTCCGCTTTGAGTGAGACACGTGTACTGTGTCAGATATATCCTGCCTCAACGCAGGTACAGCATTGATTGACTGCGTTCTCCTCGGGGGAAGTGCTGTGGTGGGGAAGTAAAGATTCTTCAAGTCTTGTAGGGCATCTTGCATAGAGGTAGTGGTGTGAGAGGAAAGTGTAGAGAGAGGTGGCAGAAAGGAAGTCGGGGCGCGGAAGTAGGTCATGATCATGATTTGTGTGTCCGGATAGGATATAGATATATAGTATACGCTGGATACGATGTTGATTACAATGTCGTCAGATTAACGAAACCTTGATAGACTGTCTATGAGGGGTATTGGTACACCGAGTCTATGTGCACAGTGAGATCTATATCCGAGTCTTCCTATGATCCCAGAGAAGATAGTCCTGATAGCGTAAAACTTCTATATGTCTATGTTCGTTGAAAAAAAAAAGGTGTCAGTGTCTAAGGACAACGCAGGCTCTTTATCAATTAGAGCCTGCGTTGCTACTGAACAAGGGGAAGCATTGGAGGCAGCATGGTGAGAGACGTCAAAGGGGGAAAGAGAACAAACTTTGGAACGTTGTTTGGAAAGA
This sequence comes from Suillus spraguei, assembly GCA_016800925.1. Lineage (NCBI taxonomy): Eukaryota > Fungi > Basidiomycota > Agaricomycetes > Boletales > Suillaceae > Suillus > Suillus spraguei. The sequence continues at coordinate 15,330 of JABCPU010000168.1, forward strand.
TTTTTGTAATCATCGGAGATAAGATAAGATCTAAAGATAACAATTGAGTCGTAACATTCGAGGTCAATTGGTCGACGCATACTACTTACAACAAGCCATAATAATCAGCTGAGATGGCTGTCCAGTCCAGGGAACTCACAGTGACTTACAAAATTGTCCCACCACCATCTGTGGTGGCCCCTCTATCCCTCTCGCAGGAGACGACTCGCAGGTTTCCTATTATATCTCTGTCTGACTTGAAGTCAAAGGATAGCACCGACTCGGAGCTGAAGACATATTATGCATCTCTGCGAACATCGATTGCAGAAGCTCGCACAAAACTCGGAGAAGAATTGACTGCTTGGAGGGATGCAGTGGGAAATGCAGAACTTGGCAGAGAAAAGTCTGTAAAAGCTGAAGCCGACGACGAAGAAGAGGAGGAGAACGCAGAGGAATGACATTAGACAGGGATTGTACATGTGGTCTCAGTGAGCGAAGGTAATCTCAAATTTCGTCTGCGAAGATTTATTTTCTCAAATGCCCACTCCACACTGCAGATTCTAGTCCTACAATTACGGTACACATCCAGTGACATGGATGTCACAGAAACAATCATCACGTCCTTCCGTCTCAATATATAATACCTCTTCCTCGACTTTGAGTTTCTGCATCTACCTTGGCTCCTTTTGGTGACTAATTCCCATGAGAAACGGCTGGTCCAAGAGGATTGATGTTAGGATCCGCAAAGGGGTTCGTCGATTCTTCGCTACGTGAATGCTTGATGGCAGCAGCAAGCCTATCGTCCGTTCGTCTCTATTTATCTGTTGTAAATTTCGGAGCGGTGCCTGAAGACTAGGATCATCTTTGAAATCGATTTCCTAGTATCCGTATCCCCGACCTCGATCGTACTTCTTTTCGGGTTTTCTTTGACGTTCCGCTGAACCTATCAGATATCGACGTGAATGTGCTTGGCAGTTCTGGACTTACTTGCCTTGATTCATTCGCTTCGTGTACTCGAGGTTTCCCCACGTTGGACATCATACTATCTCCTGAACGTGCTGACATTTTGGTCGTGTAGTTCTGTCGATTTGAAGTGATTGAAGATATTGCTAAGTTATTAAAAGTATGTTTGCCTGCTTTATACTCTCTAAGCAGGGTGACGTCAAAGGGAGGATTTAGAGGAACATCAAGTAACGTTTAGCCACCGACTAGTCAACTCCGGCCTATATCGACCAAGATCTAAAAGTCATGCTCGCATTCGCCAACAAGTCCTGATGTCGGCCTGATTGTTCCACGAAATTGGTGGTATGCCACAAGGAATCTGAGTGTGGCGTTAGAGTGTTCTGTTGACGGAAAATTGCCTTGATCCATTCGAAAGTCTGGCGAAGTTGTGCACCGATGCCCATCTTATGTGATTACAAGGAAATCGATGAGCGCAGCAATTCCACGGCCATTATCCAGTAAGTTAGATACATAAGGAAGACATGTTTATATGAACCACCGGCCTGCTTTCAACTCCTAGAGAAAGCGGGAGAAAAAAGCGAAAGCACTAAGACGTGCAAGCATTCGTGTCCGCCCTACTTTGGCGCAGACCAGCATGATCGTATAAGCCTGGTCTGCAATTTGACTTGAGTGCGTTTGTGAAAAGACAAAAATTTTCATCATCTTAAAGGGCATGTATCACGTGATGTTCGAAGGTTGGTACTTACGTAATAATAACTCAGCGACTGACTGCCAAAGCAGCAGGTGTGCACGAACGGCAATAGAAGACATCTCGCCCGAATCATACTGTCACAAAGCTTTTCCAAAAACTGCAGCGACGCAGTGAGTGGCATGCAATGCTGACCTTTGCAGGAGGCCAGTTACTTATCCCCGTGCCAAGTGCTTTTAGCTATCAGAAGCCTTGTCGTAAAGCTTGGACATGTGAATGGATCAATCATCAATGGATCATCATCGTCATCCCTTCATGCCAAACATCCATGATATGATCTGCGAGTCCAACAGTAAGTATGGGCACTTCCGAGTAGCTCTTCTCGTCTTCGTATCACACGAGAACGCACGGTAAAAGGCAATAGGGTAGCGTTAACGAAATATTTGTCATCTAATTGGGTTCTTTTTCGCCTCCCCGCTGATATTTCTATGTTCCTTCACTACTAACACGTTGTCTCGTATTCCCGCTCTTTTCCCTTTCCATTCCTTGTTCACACTACTACTGGTCCATCTCCTTTCGTTCAGAGAGATGTGGAGTTTTACGCTGCTGTCAGTGCTTGGTATAGCATTGCAAGCATTACAGGTGCCAGTGGTGACTGCTCAAGACGGCTCCATATCTGGTCCAACCAGCAGCTCATCCGCTGCCGGGTACTCGTGTGACCCTAGCCAATGCCAGTTGCCCAACTGCAATTGTGCTAGTACGAGTCCTCCAGGTGGTCTTTCTCCCGTACGTTTTTGGCTTTTTCTAAATCATGCGTCACTTCTGATGGGCGGGTTTTCAGTCGGACGTACCGCAATTCGTTGTCTTCACTGCCGACGATGCTGTTCAGTCATATACTCTGGATTCTGTCAATCAGTTCCTTGCTCAACGGAAGAATCCAAATGGCTGTCCTATCAAGATGACCTACTTCACGTCTCTCAACTATACCAACTATACGCTTGTCACCGATTGGTACGTTGCTGGAAACGAAATCGCTGATCATACGTATGTACACTATTGTAGTCCTTGGTTCATTTTATCATTCGTTTTAGGATGACCCATGTTGGCACACCTCCGGCGGATGAGATCAACGGAAACATCATTGCTCTCAATGCACTTGCTGGTATCCCGCTCGATGCCATCCAAGGTTTTCGTGCTCCTTACTTGAACTATACCGCTCAGACTTTGCAGCTCCTTGCGGACGTTGATTTCACCTATGATTCTTCTTCTGCCTCTTCAATTCCTGTCACAGACCCAGGTACCGATGCGTACTGGCCTTACACGCTCGACAATGGCCTTGCAAATGACTGTCTGACTGTCGAGGGTATATGCAAGGGCCTGCCTAAAATCCCTGGTCTTTGGGAGATTCCCATGTATGCGTTCTTTGACGACCTCGGGGTTGACGGACCACACCTCATGGACCCCTGGCTGGATACTGCCAACGGAGCCAGTGCCGTTAATGATACTGCCACATTTGAGTACATGAAAAATACATTCACGGCTCATTACACTGGCAATAGGCAACCAATTGGTCTCTACACCCATCCCATTCATCTCTCGGTAAGTTATTTCCGTTTAACAATATTTCTATATTAGCTAACGTCATACTTATATATAGACCACTTATCCCGGTGTTAACCCCCCAACAGCACAATCCAGATGATAAATGAATACCTAGATTGGGTTCAGATGCAGCAGGATGTCTGGATTGTCTCGAACGAGCAACTTCTTGCCTGGGTCCGGAACCCTGTAGCCGTCTCAGATCTTGATTCCTTTGAGCCTCTGAAGTGCCCAACTCCCCAGGTTGATCCATCTTTGAATATTTGCAACGGTATTCCTCAGAACGAAGCTGGTCTCCTGGAGGAGTGCGACTTCCCCGACTTCCCTTTCTTCACTTGCGTAAGTCATCCGTGCCTGGCGTGGTGCTCACATAAACTTAATCGGATAATTAGTATGGTTGCCCGCAAGTAGAGGTGTCCCCTGAGAACCCGAACCCGCCGCAGCAAGTCCCAGCGGGTCAACAGATGAGATACAGATGTAATTCATTTATTGTGATCTATTACCCTCCGTTGAAGATGTTCCGTAGTGCCTTCCAACTGTTCAACACCTTTCTGGGATCCCATTGCCGGGTCGTGCCTGTGTCAGTCCTCGGAGTGCGCATTCACGGATAACTCGCGACCTATTGGGGTAAGATACAGTCTCAAGTTATGCAATTCGTTTTGACTATCTTTTTTAGCCCAACGGTGCTAACTTGACTGGTGGTGGAACTGGGGGAGATGGATTTAACGCTTCTGACAGTGCACCTACGCCCACGTATGTCAACTTTAATGGTGCCAGCCCCGTCAAGTTGTGGAGTGGCAGTCTTGTTGGCATGATGAGCGCTTTAGCCGTGGGCGCGTTCGGCGCCGCCACGGGATGGGTGCTGGTTAATGTCTGAGATACTTCGGAACATTGAACTTTCAAACGCCGACACTGTATGATACTCACTGGATATAGGTTTACGATCATTACTTTTTACAATGCCATATCGACTCTATCTCCTTACTCCTGCAATTGGGTGCAGGTTAACCTCGATTGATAATTGACTCGTGTTGATAGTTAGGACCATTACCACTATACTTGTCCGGTTTATTGTCGCTCATACTATTTTCGATACTACACGGATTCTCGAAGCAAAATAAATCGGCAAGTCCTTGTTTAGTTTGCCATTTGTTACCGCTAAATTACGAAATAACACTTACAGCCGACAACGATCCCACCTGATAGTCTTCGTGTCTCAAGTCCAAATTATCTTGCTCCTACGTACCCCCAAGGCGAGTGACAGTGACGTGACAAGTGGCCACTCCGAGTGAGACAAACTGACCTCCCAAATTTTCACATTCGAAGTCTTCTCTTCTCTTCTTCTACAACCATGACAACGACCGTTGGATTATTGTCGCTTCCCACAGAACTCCTATGCTATATTCTAAACCTCCTTGAACTCAGGGACATCGTTCGCTGTGCATTGGTCAGCTATTTTCGTGGAATTTCTTTCAGGGCTAACTTTTGATCACGCCGGACCTGCGATACCCTTTTTGTTGTGATCCAGAATTCTGTCGAAATCCAATGCCTGCTTCGAATTGCCTATGATGGCTTGTATTTAATGTACATGGCCGGCGTACTTTAGTTTGACATGTGTATGTGTTCTTTCTTTTAATACAGCCATGGCCTGATACGGCCAAGTTGCAGACTCGGCATAGTGAGATTTATATCCAGGTCGGTCGTTTTCCTCGAGGCTGGGCCACACACACACACACACACACACACACAATATAAGATTTGGATTTGGCTCGCCTGTTGAGTCTTTCGATGTTGCGAATATGCTTGTATCGAAAAAGGGAAAGAGGACTCAGCGGTGACAATGTTTTGTTTAGTGCTTTTGCGTTTTTCACTGTGACTCCTCTCAAATGATGAGAGGCTCGGACTAGGAACGAGGGAGAAACTATGTAGGCTATTAGATAATGTATAGTAGATTCGTAATGAAAGAACTCGATTGAAACACTGGGGATATGATTCCGAAGGAAGAGGAATGAAAAGATATCGTTGTGATAACCCGGGAGAACGAAAAGGCGACGTGTAGGATCAGTGATCATACTATGTAAAATGAACCCACTCAGACGCATATCATTCGATCTTCGTGTTATCTGCATCATGTTCAACAGTACTATCATTTGAGAACAAGTGGAGTGCGAGAGAGTAACAGTGACCGCGGAAAACATTTCGAGGTAATGACTTCGTGAAAATATCAGCGATCATGGGTATGTAAGGGATGACGATGATTCTATCATTAATGAGGTCGCGGATAAAATGATAGCGGATGCAGATGTGTTTCGCGCGGTCATGAAACTGGGGTTCTTCGTCAATGCTCGGCTCTCATTGCTGTCCAAGATGAATTTGTTCTCGAGTGGTATTGGAGAGAGCAATGTGGGGCTCTACACACCTTGCTTCTGAGAGTGCCAGCTAACTATACATAACTTCAGTAGGCAGCATTCTAATGAGTCAAATCGGTCCAGAGAGGAGACACCTCCTAAATTTTCAATTTTGAAATCCTCTCTTCTTCTACAACCATGATGATGACGGTTGCATTCCTGTCACTTCCTACAGAGCTCATATGCTACATTCTAATACTCCTCAACCCCAGGGACATTAGTCACTGTGCAATGGTCTGCTGTTTTTCATGGTCCCACATTTCCTCAGGGCTAATGTTTGATCACGCTAGACCTGCAACACCTTTTTGATCGTGATTCAGAATTCTGTTGAAATCCAATACAAGCTTGAAATTTACGCTCAGGGCTTGATTAGTACTGAGACTGCCACCACGAACTCGGATAGCATTTCCAGAAAGATGTGTGTTCACTCAAGAAATTGGCATCTATTATGCGGGAACCTGACTTCCATGTGAACATTATATTTGAAACAGCGCTTGCTACTACCTTGCGATATACTCCAGACATTCTCCCACCATCCCAGTCTGTGAAATGTGGGCTTTGGTGGACAGACATGTCATTGGGAAAATTCTGCACTCAGGACTGCGGTACGAATCCCAAACTCTTCCGGACATCCCAGTGGTCTCTAAATGATTTGTATCCACAACACCAGTGGCCAAGCTTTGTTACCTTCGACCCTCTGCAGGATCTTATAGCCGTATTTTCTTCAGTTGATTGGTTCACTGTGACCAATGCGGAACAAGATCACCATATCTTTTTGGTAGAATTTCAACTGGGTTCATCATTCCAGTGTCCGCATTTGAATGCTGCGTGCGCTTCCTTGGAGTGCAAACATACCTTTGATGCACCTGGCTGTTGCCGTGTTGCTTTTGTGACGGACCCTATAATCTGTGGTGATCATACATTTGCCTTCTATGACATAGAGGCTAGAGATTGTGTGTTTGGCACATTCATACAAGTGATCAATTGGAGGAATGGATATGCAAATAATGTAAGTTCCTGTTACGAACTGGGATGGCGTCACCAGCGACAGTGAAAAGACACAGACGGTCTGCTGGGAGGTTCTTACAATGTCCAGAAGAGGACAAGGTGAAAGTACAAGGAACGCGTTCCGAGTACGATCAAGGGTCTGGCCTCAAGGATAAGTCCAAGAGGTTCTGCGAGAATAGAGACTAAGGTTAAGGAGTGCTTAGACTTAGAGACGATTCAAGACGACTTAGGTTGGAGGTCTAAGCAAAGGAGATTCCAGGTAAAACCCAGTAAGATTAAAGTAAAGAATCTACTACAAGTACACTGTGCTTAAATAGGTAGATATATGCGCACAGACCGGGTAACCGTGAGAATGTAACTGTGTATCCTAATAAGGAAGGCATGTGTTGTACAGATGCGTTGAGCATATGAGTCAGAGTCATGTGACATGATACATATACAAGTAAGAAGATAACGGGAAAATGAATAGGGGCACGTACAACTGTAACAGTTCCCTCTGTTTGTGAAAATTCTGCTGCTCAGCATAAGCAACATTTTTTATGTAATGAAGATGGTGATTTCTACATAGTTGATGAACAGAAGATCATTGCTACTAGTTCAGAAGGCTCGATATCCTTGTATGTGTTACAAGGGCTTGATGGGTCACCTCAATGCCGAATCACATATCACCTTCCCAAAAACCTTAATCCATATGGAACCCAAACCTATATTCATGGCCACCCATTATTCCATGGTGAACTGGCACACCCAGAACTCATGCCCAGCTATGTGCCCTCCCTGGAGTCACAGATTATGGTTCTAGAAATTGTTTTGGCGGGAAAGGGTGTTATCCTAGTTGTCAATATGGCCATCTTCTCCGATGCGGCCCTGAATTTGGATATGCCCATTGAGATTCCTTGGTCAGACTGGGGACCTCAGCACATGTACTACTTTCCACATCACTCCACCCACAATATCAGTGTGTATGGTAGCAAAATGGCCTATGCTCTTCCCCAAGATTGTATTCCCGATCCTGGTCAAAGGCTGGAAGAACTCCCTGCTCAGGGTTACTTCTACGTGCACATCTGGGACTTCAATCAGCGATTCATCGCTCATTTGAAATGTATTGATGACCCCAACTCACCGGATCATCTCATTTGCAAGCCAGGTCCAATGCCTGACTCCTTCAGCGAAGAGATGTTCTCGAATCATGCATACACTGCAACCATCTGTCATACACCTTATTCGATGTTTGGCCCCAGGATATTCTTGGAACAGGATGGACTTACTTTGACATGGGTATGTGTTCTTCCCTTCACCTGATGTGGCTGAATTGCAGGCTCAGCACAATCAGATTCATATCCAGGTCATTTCCCTCGTCCCGACAGAGGCTGGGCCACACACAAAGTAAGATGTATTACCTTGCTTGTTGAGAGTCTTTCAATGTTGTGAATATGCTTGTATTGAAAAAGGAACAGAGGACTCAGCGATGACAATGTTTTGTTTAGTGCTTCCGCGTTCTTTACTGTGACACCATGGTCTGCTGGTACGCATGTATGCCCAATGGACCCGAGCCCTCGAGCGCAAGTAACGTGCCTATACAATACTATCAGACTACGTGGTGCCATATATTTAATGAGTGACATACAATGATACACCTCCAGCATTCATCAGGAAATTCACACATTCCTTGATGTGCCCTTATGCGGACTTATTTACACTTAACTGCCTTGGTGAAATTGAATCTACTTGTCCAAAATTTCAATGTGAATGAATTCAGAAAAAAAAAGTTGAGATATATTAATATACATGTTTTATTGTATTTCGCACTCAAAAAATATAAGATATGCCAGGTGAATGATGTGAGAGAGAGCAAACAAGTTTTGAGATAAGTGAGTTAAGCTGATTAAGCATGTCAAGGAATGTGTGAATTTCCTGATGTTGGCACTATGAAATTTCAGTATAAATCAAATGATCAATATGTTGGTCTGAATTCCTTAACCATGTCAATCCCACCTAGAATGAATTCACGAGTGAAAACAAGATCTGGCAGACCACATTAGATATCGTAGGTGTAGAAAATGATCGCTGTATATAGAAACCACTGCAGGAATGAACGTTAACTCTCAAGTTACTTATTCAAAATATTACGTTATATTACAGAATTCAAAGTTGGCAGTACTCTCAGACCGCTGTTTGCTTCTCCAGCTTGATTGGAAGGTTTTCCATTGTTTTCCCTCTTGGATACCTGCGGACACATTCCACAAAGTAACACCAGCCTAGGTGTTACAGTGAACCCGTAAAAAAACGCATAGCGCACTTGTACTGTAAAATATCCACTTACATATGTTTGTCAATGGTAAAACTAAGCTGCCAACGCCCAGTAATATTGTGCCATCATTCCCAAATGTTCCCGACAAGTGTCGACACTGTCGAGCTCGTACCTCGACCCCTGATATTCCAACAACACACACTTCAAGCTTCAAGCCTCAGTAACAACTTTCTAATCAACATCGGCTTCATGTGACGGGACCCAGACGACTCCCAGGACCCCAACAACATCAAGTGATTCGACCTCCTAATTTTGAAATCCTTTCTTCTTCTACAACCACGATGATGGCGAATTCTTGTCACTTCCTACAGAGCTCATATGCTACATTCTAATACTCCTCAACCCCAGGGACATTAGTCACTGTGCAATGGTCCGCTATTTTTCGTCTCACATTTCCTCCAGTACTAACATTTTATCACGCTAGATCTGCAATGCCTGTTTGGTTGCGGTCCGAAATTCTGCTAAAATTCAATACAAGCTTGAAATTTATGCTCAGGGTTTGATTAGTACTGAGACTGCTACCACGAACTCGGACAGCACTTCCAGAAAAAAAATGTGTTCACTCAAGAAATTGGCATCTATGTGGCACTCTGACTTCCATACAAACATTATATTTGAAACAGCGGTTGTTACTACCATCTCATATTATAATCCAGTCGCTCCTCCACCAACCCAATCTGTGAAATGTGGGCTTTGGTGGATGGACCTGGACAAATTCTGCATTCAGGACTGCAGTATGAATCAAAAACTCTCCTGGACATGCCAGTGGCCTCTAAATGATTTGCATCCACAACACTGGCGGCTGAGCTTTTTTACCTTCGATCCTCTGCAGGGTCTTATAGTCTTATTTTCTCCACCTAATGGATTTAGTGTGACTGATGCAGAATAGTATCACCCTGTCTTTTTGGTGGAATTTCGACTGGGTTCATCCCGGAGTCCGCATCCGAATGCTGTGTGCACTTCCTTGCAGTGCAGACATACTTTTGATGCATCTGGCGATTACTGTGCTGTTTTTGCACGGCAGCCTATAATCTGTGGTGATCGTGTATTTGTCTTCTATTATATAAAGCACAGAAATGGCTCATGGTCGTCTGGCATGTTCATACAGGTGATCGATTGGAGGAAAGGATATGCAAATAGTGTAAGTTACCTCTGTTTGTGACAATTCTGCTGCTTAGCATCAACAGCATCTTTTATGTCAATCACGTACTAGTCATTTCCATGTACTTGACGGACAGAATATTGTTGTCATTAGCTCAAAAGGTTCAATATACTTGTACGTGTTACAAGGGCTTAATGAGTCACCTCAATGCCGAATCACATATTGCCTTCCCAAGAGCCTCCATCTATGCAACATCTATGTTCGTGGCCACCCATCATTCCATGGCAAACCAGCACACCCAGAACTCATGCCCAGCTACTTGCCCTCCCTGGAGTCGCAGATCATGGTGTTAGATTCCGAGTTGGCGCACCAGGATGCTATCTTAGTTATCAATATGGTCATCTTCTCCGATGTGGTTCTGAACTCGGATATGCCCATCGAGATTCCTTGGTCAGACTGAGGACCCCAGCACACATACTCCTTTCCGCATCACTCAAGCTGCCATATCAGTGTGTTTGGTAGCAAAATGGCCTACACTCTCCCCCATCATCATCTTCCTGATCCTGGTCAAAGACCGGAAGGGCTCTCCACTGGAGGTTACTTCTACGTGCACATCTGGGACTTCAATAAGCGAGTCATCGCTCGTTCGCAATGTATCAATGATGCCAACTCACCGGATCTTCTCATTTGCAAGCCAGATCAGATGCCTGTCTGCATTGGTAAAGACATGTTCTCGAATCGTGCATATGCTGCAACCATCTGTCATACACGTTTTCCGACAAATGGCTCCAGGATATTCTTGGAACAGGATCAGTTTACTGTGACATGGGTACGTGCTCTTCCTTTGAATACAGCATTGGTCTGATGTGGCCGAATTGTAGACTGATGATGATGAGATCAGCATCTCGGTCATTTCCCCCGTCCAGATGGAGGTTGGCCCATGCACAGAGTAAGATACATTACCTTGCTTGCTGAGTCTTTCGATGAAATATGCTGTATTGAAAAAAGGAAAAAGTGGGAATCAACAATGACAATATTTGGTTTGGTGTGACGTCATGTTTGCTGGTATGCATGTACCTGGGGCCTTAAGCACAAATAACGTACCTATACAATACTGTCAGGCTACATAGTGCAGATGATGTCAGCGGGCAACATACAATGATACACCGAACTGTCATCTAATAGCCTCCAGCGTTAGCACTATGGAATTTTAGTGTAAATCAAGCAATGAGTGCGTTGGTTTGAATTCATCGTCTATGCCATTCCCACCTACAAATGGAGCAATAAAAAGGTGGGAGTAACAGTTTTCAAAAGATCGCACAGCATACTTCATGACTGAAAAGAAGACCTTGCAGACCACATTAGATACTGTATGCGTAGATAATGATTGCTGTAGGAAACACTGTTGGAATGAACTCTGAGAACTTGAACAACGAAGACTAGAGACTGACCACTTAAGCTAAAGTGAAGGATGTTATATCCAACAGAGCTTATATCTATGTCGGGACAAAGAACGAGAAGTCGACCCTTGATACTCATAATGCCACCCGTGGACGCCGTTCACATGACCGTAGTACTTCCTTGTGGTTGTTTCAGGGGAGACGATAATATGCATAAGGAGGGTTCATAGGAGAGACGGGTCCGTATTCAAACACTCCCATCTTTCTCACAGCTAGACGAATCAGAAAGAGTAAGCGTATGAAAAGGACGGCACATACCAAGTTGAGTTCAAGGTTTTATGCCCATAGTTTCACAGTAATAGATGACCCTCCCGGCACAGCTAGATTGACCTCAAAGTCCCACAAGCACTTGCGCTAGGATGAAAACGCGTGAACGACTGTTTTATGAATATCCAAACCAAACTTACCGTTGGTTTTCTCCAGAACAATAACAACTTCTGTGCTGTAGCCATTTAATTGTGATCGGTGGTGACTGGGCGCTCGCCATTTTGTCCTTGGGGGATGATCGATGTATGACTCCCGTCTTGAGTAATACAAGAGTGATTGAAGAAATGCAGCACCGTGAAGGCTCCATGGCACGGAAATCCCATTCATCATCTCAATGGAACCCACTATGGACGCTGTCAGTTACACCACCAATAGCCGCCAGCGGGCTTACAACATATCAATATCAGGGTGTCGTTCAGCAATATTGTTCTCCTTGTAAACTTTCGTTTGTAAAAAACAGCATGCCCTTTCAGACTGAACTCTAAAAAGCTGCAGAATCAGTGCTTGAGGCATATCTTGCAGCACAGCGGAATCCCAAGTCCTCGTTGATCCTATCTCTTCTTGGGAAAGCTCCGACAGCTGGGAGTCAGATGATGACAGGCTGAATCCTGATGGCCCCACAACCAGCGATGTTTTACTTGGTGTGGTAGGCTCATTAATAGTCCTTTGAGTTGTTGACTGCTTGAATTTTGACATAGTGCAAATTAGAAAAGAGCTACTGCCAGTCAGATGAGAGGTCGCTTGAATGGGACATGGAGGGGGGTCGATTGACCACCCTATATAATTTCTTGGCACTGCACCATGTTGGAAAGAACATCTTGTCAATATTCTTCCTTCGACCGTTCGTCCATAGAGGTCTGTCTAGTGATTAATAGCCAGTCGGCTTCTCGTGTTTGTCTATATGTGTCGATATAAGCATTTTGCTCCTTTAATCATCGAGCCTTCTTTTCAAAAGGTTGAATGGCTCTCGCCCGTGTTGCTTTCCCTCGCGTCGTATGCGCGATCGCTAATGTTCTGGCCTTCAAGCTTCAAGATCAGTCCTGACGGCTGCTGCTTAGCTCGCTGGTACACGATCCACAATGAAAATTCGCACGTGAGTCTTATCACTTTAATTTATTATTCTTAGATGACGGTCTCAGTGTCAAGGGAGACCTACGCAATGGAAGTGTGGGTAAAGTTTTTAAGGGTTTTATAAGCAGCCATCCGGGATCAATTGTATTCCTCGAGAATGAGATGATATATTGTCTTTGGTGTCACCTTCCCATGTCTTATGTTAAACAACTTCGTTGTTCCTATCTGCAAGGCCAAGGTCGAACGTGAAGGAATTGGTCTCCCGATTGTTGCGCACAACAAGATAGGCACTTTTAATATGGATGCTGCTAACCTCTTGGCCAAGGAGGGAATCAATGCCAAGGTCATTGACGTCCGTAGCATCCGTCTCTGAATATCGATGCGGTCAAGAAATCGAACCTGTAACACAGTCATCCAGCCTAGTGAATTAGCACTGTCTCCTCGGGCGGTTTCCCTACTTTCGGTGTCGGCCGCGAGATATGCACACAAGTTGTGAAGACAGGCATCTGAAAATGTCGATGCCCCAATTGAGAGCGGGTAGTTGGCGCTGACATGCTTACATCTGTACGTGTGCCCGTGATATTGTGACCTGCTGATCCTGACAGTTTTCATTAATATCATGATGACATCCACTTTGACGAAATCTCATTCCATACGTCATTATGCATGATAAACCTCTCATCGTCAGTCACTAAGCGGGCACTCTGTAGGACCAAGTAGGCCCTCTTACTCATACTTTAATTGCATCCATTGCCTTATACTCACACATTCATAGATACTAGCTGCAATAGACGTAGTATTTCCAAACATGTCTGGTGCATGGTACAGACATGTTTATTTGTCTACCTTGTCGATCTCAACAATCAATAATAGGTCTTTCAAACGATCTACCAGCGAGGTTAATTTATAGCTCGAGTCAGTATGTGATGTCTAACCTGTGTTCTACTGACAGTTGAACATATCTTGCGGTTGCATCATCAATCTTTGGGCAGTTTCTTGCATTTCCCATTCTGCAACAAGGAAGTCAGCTGCGTCCACTGCGTTCGCCATAACAAAAAGAGATGTTTATTTACCTGACATTTATAGCCGGGTCCACATTCGTCAGCGCCTTCATAGCACTCATTTTGAGCGTTGACAGCCACAGCTAGCGCAACAAAAACAGCGATAAATGCCAAAAGACGCATGGTAGATATAAGAGTCAGAGTTGTGAATGGCTCGAGTTGGGGTTTTCAGAATTGCAGTCCGAGTATTTATGCTTTTCCTCGGTAGGTTTCTTGCATCATCTATGATATTCTCTTCGCTTCTACATAACGAGTTTGGCAAGTTGAATGATCAGCCTCTTTTCGCGTCCGGTTGACGTCATGCTTCACCAGGTAAGGCTCCATTCCAGAGACTGGCATTTACCTGAGCTCCATTCCCCAGAGATACGGCACCAGGTACATTATGATATAGGTTCCACAAAAGAACAGTCTCAGAATATTATCATCACTTTTTGCAAGTGCGCGATGGTCAATTCGACGTCCATTTCCAGCCATACATAGATGCTGACTTAACTCAACATATTATCGTCACTTGTACAAACTTGAAGGAACCCATTTGCACAAGATGCGGGGGGTACCAATCAGCCGAGTTTGGGCCGCTGTCAAACTATGTACGACATAAGTATGCAAAGTTCGCGTCCGACCTCAGGCTCTAAGTCAGAACCGAACTGCGGGAGCAGTACATGAACGGCGCACATGTTGATACTATAGACGCGACCTAACATTAATATTACCAGGTCATTGCCTCCGGAATTCTCTACATTCCTCATTATCCCACTTTACAAACTGCCCGGTAAGAGAAAGAGGAGCGCGTAACGAGAGCGCAGCGATGACATATCCAACGTCGTGTGGATTGACTAGGGTTCCTTCATTGTAGGCATCGACGAAACTCTTATGATCAGTTGTCTTCATGTGCTGCGCTCCCGCATCTCGTAGCACGGCCTGCATCTGTAGTGATTTGAGGTCTATGTTCGACACGATACAGTTCAGACCTACCGGAGTGTCGACTCTTCCAGGCGCAAGTGCTAATGACACAATCGAAGGTTCTTCGTTCGCGAGCGTTCTGTCCATTTCATGAAATCAGTTCAAAGCCTCCTCGTGGGATTTAGTGGTCACCTGCTCAGGCTGTTCATGGCAGCTTTACTAGCATTATACGCGCCCCATCCATATATGTTTCCGGTAGCCGCTCCTGAACTTATAAAAATAATCCTGCCCTTCGATTCTCGCAAGCCAGGCAAAGAGGCCCTGATAGCAGTAATGAGCGAGAAAAAATTGATGTCAAAATAGCTCTTCCAGTCATCTAGGGTGATATCGGCATTGTCGATGCGCGCTATGGGGTCTAGAGTAGCAGCGTTGAGGATTAGGCCGTCTATCCGTCCAAAGTGGTCTTTTCCGCGGGCGATGGCACTTTTGAACGCGGATTCGTCTGTGCTGTGATTGTAAGATCGTGAGTTCTATGCATCATGAACTGAAGGTCTGGTACTCACATATTGCACTCGAGAGTCAGCAATGATCGCTCGTGTTCCTGGATCAGTTGGCTCAGCTCTGGTGTTCGAGTCCGCGATATGGTGATGACATGAGCGTTGTGCTCCTTGAGTAAGGAACGAGTGACTGCAAGACCGATACCTCTGAATATTATATGGTTAGTATATGTTTCTCAGAAATAGGGACTAGGATTGACCTGGATGCACCTGTGATGACGACGACAGGATTTGGCATGACGGAGAAGACGAGGAGCCTGGTTATGTCTTTCAGAATAGCCTATCAGATACAAGGAATCAAGGAGAGCCGCCTTGCTCCCATGCACGTCGTGACGCCTGAACCAAGCTCTGTTCTGTTTATAGCGCCGATCGGCGATGAGACCCATGTTGTTCGGGCGATGCCGACATAAATATGATCCGTCGAGTCCATCGATATCTGTTCACTTCTCCTAGTACACGTGTTGAGCTCATTTAAAGGGTCTTTGTAGCTGTCCCATACACACCTGGGATACATGTAATGCCCTTCAGGTGATCTGCACAGCAACTCCCTCCTGATTTGATTGATCGATGACTAGTATGTCTCGACCTTTCGGATCGCATGTATAGTTATTGATCAAGTAAACGATTTATAGTGGCTTTTCTTCGGCAAAGATCCTTAGTCTCCGTTCAATAATCGTTGACATAAGTATCAAGACTGTCAGGTCGTTCATTTCACAATTCACACAGATAACGGACTCGGTCCTCCTGAAGAATGCTCGAAGACGTACAAAATATGATATATACAACATGATAACGAATGTGAAGATGCAATTTTGGAGGTGCAGGGTATGTGCAAATAATAAAGGTAGTGTCGTGTGTGCCAAGTCCTCTAATGTTGCCGCTTGATTAATGATTCCTCAACTACGCTTTCCCAGTCCACACAAGACTAACGCAGCTCGCATCATATCGTCGTCCTGAATCGCACTTTTTCTTCCGTTTACTACTATAGGTGCAAACTTCAAGTTCCGAGCCACGTGCCCGCGCTTCTGGAAGGGAAATGCAGTGCTCTTATTCCAGGCGTCATCTCCAGCTCCTAAGCTCCCTTCCGGTGTAACAGCTTCTATTTCTTCCTCTTCCGTTTCGGCACCTGCATCGGCTTCTTGACGCCTTCCAGATAGGCGTGCCGCAGCACATGCCCATTCAAGGGTGCGCCCGCTGCCCACAAAGTCTACCAAGTCACGCGCAGGAGGGCTGGCAGGTGCCAGTGGAGAAGAGGGCATATTGTCCCAAAGTGATGCGTGTGGATTACGAGGCTTCGTAGGTGTGCGGGGTGGTTGGAGACGCGATTCGGAACGTGCTGCGACACGGTCAAGGGAGGGGCGCGGGCGCGGAGGCGTTATTCGTCTCCGTGGAGTGTGCAAGCTCGAAAAAGAGCCTGATCGGGAATGGATGTAACGTGACGAAGAAGCATGTCCGTGCGTGAGTGGTGGAGAGGAAGAGCCATCTTCATTGGAGATGTTCGTCGCATTGTGGAGGGCCACTTTGCGCTCCGTCTGACGTTTATTTTGGAACCATATAGTGACAGATTTTATTTCCCTGTGGAAAATGCGTCAGATATGGAGCAAGTCAGCATCGGTCTTAAGAATAACATACATTCCTGCTGTATTCGCGAGGGCTTCGCGTTCTTCTCGTGTCGGGTGGGAAGTCTGATGGAAGAGCTGTTCTAGCATCATGAGCTGAACAGTGGAAAAGCGTTTGCGCGTACGACGCGCAGTATCGTCTGCGGAAGATATGCTGGCCATCGAGGATGTCCTGGAGAGTGTAGCTGATTCCATGGTGGACACAGAATGTTGGGAGGAAGGACGGGGAATCGGGTACACGCTTATTTAAGGTGACTACATGCCAACACGCCGCCTCCAGCAAACAAGAAACGCGGTAGCGGAGATCAAATACGCGCCCACCACGTGACCGCGTTAAGCTATCCCCATCGATCCACTGCTAGTCAGCAGATTGTTAACTTGTCAAGTCAATGCCTTTCTACGTTGTTGAATGTCCTTTCGCGCACAATTAATTCGCAATCCGGTAGTTACCTCTCCATGACCGACACGTTGCAATTTTAACTTGAGATCAGTATCAGCTTCTCACAGTAACCCTAGACTAGTAATGATCACATCACGAGGACTGTGCGTGGGCAGCCACCCCATGGTAGGGATAATCGGGTGAATATAAGAAGAGGTATTACAATCTTCGGTGTGAATTGGCATGCCTTAATTAGCACAAGCATTCCGAGTCAAAGCAATTTTCAGAACAAGGTCAAAAGTACTAGGATGGATATGGTGAAACTTTAGCTTAAGAACCACCCGCGCGCTTCTCCTTGCCCCTAGGGCGTTCCCGGATGACCATCTTATTACTGTTCTTGGGGCCTTTGGGTCCAGGTTTACGCGTACGTTTGCCTTTCGTGGCCCAACCCCAAACAGAGACAGGATGCTTGTTGGATTTGGATTTACCACGTCCACCACCATGAGGATGATCCTTGCTAAAATTCCAAATGCAAAAGCGTGACTAAATATAATGCACGCAATTGACTGATAGAAAAATACTGACGCATTCATGGCAACACCTCGAACTCGTGGTCTCCACCCCAACCACCGATTTCTCCCCGCCTTTCCTATCTTCCTCCCTTTCCAATTAAGGTTGCTTACGCGTCCAATTGTAGCGCAACAATCCTGTAGGACTTGACGGATTTCGCCACTTTGGAGGCGCACGTGACTATACCGTCCAGACTCGTCGTGGTGCACGACCTGAGCAAAGGAACCAGCAGAGCGCACGAGTAATGCCTTTCCCGTAGGTGAAAGTGCGACACAGTGAATGACCGTGCCAGTAGGGATGAATCGAATAGGAAGAACATTGCCAGGCCTAACCGTTCTGGCGCGGAGTATACCCGTGGTTTCAGGCATACCCATCCTATAGCTCTGCACCACATCTCCCGGTCTCATTCCCTCAGTAGCAAGTATGTATTTCCACTTTGCCTTCCCCTCCGCATTGGCATCTCGTGCTTTGATAAGAGCGATATGTGCTGAGCGTCCGGGATCGTATTCAATACGGATGACATCGTACTCTCCAGGCTCGGTGCGCATAAAGTCGATGAGACGTACACGACGCCTGTGCCCACCACCGCGAAAGCGGACGGTGATGCGGCCGTGAGAGTTACGACCACCATGTTTGCGGAGGCAAGCCGTTAGTAGACGAACGGGCCTCCCTTCGTAGATGTGGTTATTTATGGGTCGACGAAGGTGACGAATACCGGGAGAAACAGGTTTATAGGTCTTGAAGACGTTGTTGTCGACATCTAAAGATGTAGCTTTAGGCTCATCTTTTGAGGCTTTTGCAAAATGTGTAGCATAAGTGCGAGCTACAGAGTTGGTTGCGGTGGTGGTTCGGAATGCATTTGTTAATGTCCGAGAACTCGACGGAGCACCTAATGACGAAAAAGTGCATAGTGCACGAACGCACAACATGCCGTGGTCTGTCGACGGAACAGCACCTGAGGCCCCCAAGTAAATATGCTGAAATGGAAAATGTAGAAATTATTTTTAGCAAGTCGAAGAGGAATGTTATTTGCTCGGAACAAACAGACGCGCCCTCTGCTCATTCACGCAACAATGGTAGGAGAACTCTTAGATTCAAGCTTGTTTGCTATATTCAACATGTTGATGCTAATTATCAGGCTGCTCAAATATCTACAGGAATGTCAGAGTTGCGGGAGATAACTAAAATGGAGCGCATAGGTACGCGAAAGACTCATGTATTGACTGTGGTCACTAATGTCTGTTAGGCGCACACTCCCATATCCGAGGTCTAGGGCTTGACGAGCGTCTTGAACCCCGAGCGAATTCTCAGGGTATGGTAGGACAAGCCAAAGCACGAAAAGCTGCTGGTATGGTCATCAAGATGGTGCAAGAGGGACGGATAGCGGGCCGCAGTATATTGTTCGCTGGGCCACCTTCAACAGGGAAGACAGCTATCGCATTAGGTAGGTTTATAATCATGATCGACTTGCAAAACTATGAATGACACTCTGAAGGCATGGCACAGACACTGGGCTCGGATGTACCGTTCACAATGATCGCTGGCAGCGAGGTGTTTTCACTGTCGATGTCCAAGACTGAAGCACTGACGCAAGCCATACGGCGGAGTATCGGTGTGCGCATTAAAGAAGAAAGCGAGATAATCGAAGGAGAGGTCGTCGAAATCCAGATCGACCGCAGTCTAACTGGCGTATGTGTACTATATCTCAGTCATAAAAGTTATGGGCACTGACTACCTTCCGCAGGCCACCAAAACCGGTAAACTCACGATAAAAACGACAGATATGGAAACTATTTACGACTTGGGTACCAAGATGATAGACGCGCTCTCGAAAGAAAAGGTTCTTGCAGGCGACGTGGTAGTGATCGACAAGACGTCAGGGAGAGTCACAAAACTCGGCCGCTCTTATGCGCGATCAAGAGATTATGACGCTATGGGTGCAGACGTACATCCACAGTTTTTTATGGTTAAATTCAAGCGGCGCTAATTAAAATTGCAGACAAAATTCGTGCAATGTCCCGAGGGCGAAATCCAGAAACGAAAAGAAGTCGTGCACACAGTATCCTTGCATGAGATTGACGTGATCAACAGTCGAACGCAAGGCTTCCTTGCTCTCTTCGCAGGAGATACGGGCGAGATTAAACCCGAGCTTCGTGACCAAATCAACACCAAGGTTGCTGAATGGAGGGAAGAAGGCAAAGCAGAAATCGTACCTGGAGTATGTCACTTCTTTATGTTTGAGTTCCGTGAATAACACCGATATAGGTCCTCTTCATCGATGAAGTACACATGCTTGATATCGAGTGCTTTTCATTCTTGAACCGTGCGCTTGAGAACGAGCTGTCTCCTTTGGTGATCATGGCTTCGAATCGGGGAATGTCACGTATACGAGGAACGAAGTTCAGAAGCCCGCATGGACTGCCTGTTGACCTGCTCGATCGTGTCCTTATCGTCAGTACGAAGCCTTACGCCGAAGAAGATATCCAACAGATCATTCAAATCCGGTGAGTTCTATTTTCCACGCTTTACACTTCTAGTCCCACTAATACTTTGAACACAGCTGCGAGGAGGAGGACGTGACCCTAACCCAAGAAGCACAAAGCGTTCTTACCTCGATGGCGACATCCACGACTTTGCGGTACGCTCTCAACCTGATCTCCTGTGCGCAAGTACTCGCACGGAAGCGGAAGTCGGACGCAGTGGACGTCGAGGATCTCCGCCGAGCGTACACATATTTCATGGATGAAAAACGGAGTGTACAATGGCTAAAAGAGCAACAAGGCAGCTTGGTGTTTGAGGAGGTAGGTCAGGAGGATACCGTTATGGGGGATGCGATGGAGTCGTAGGTGCACTACATTGCGTAGTGTGTGACTGCTTTGGAGGGAGGAACGATTTATTTGCGCCATGAGCAATCATACTCGCTTGGCGGAATTTATCTGATAGTGCGCCAGGTTTCACATGTGCAAAAGCGCACAGTCCTCTTTTCTTTTCATAAATAAAATCTGTGTCATGTTTTTCTTCCAGTTTTTATGAGATGTCACCTAATAGACTGGTGAGCAGCTTGTCTGTAGTGATAGACTGGCTGGTTGCCAGTCTAAGACGTGACTGCCTGTCTTATGAATGTATCTCGTCATTTACTAATCAAGTTCAACTTTGTAGCGTCATTTCCATTTCATTCCGTCCAGTACCAAGTCGACTTTGCCACAAATCCACTCATGGAATCCTAAGCAAATATAATTTGGATCAACTTCGGTGACTACTGCCGACACTGGAAAAACGACCTAGAATGCAAATTGAAGCCAAGGTACAAGTGCTGGTAAAGTCCAGTGTGTTGAAATGTAAGCAGCAAGCTCGAATGTACAATAGGGTAGGGTGTATATAAAAATAAATGTGATATGCAGGATATACGTGTGGGGTACACGTCAAAGGCAGCGAGAACGAGCGAGCGAGTGTGATGTCAAACGAGTGTGGTGGAACTATTTTAGCTATAGTATATTACAGGAAGCTAAAACTGAAAGCAGCGCAGTGCAACGTATCAGTCAAATTCCCATTGTGGCTGGGTCTGCCGAGTGATGAGCCTGAGGATTGGGGCTCATGGATTTATGTAGTATGGTAGGGAGCGCGGATCAGGGTAGAAATTCCTTACTGTCCTTCTCTGTTCCGCATGCGGTATCACAACCCCCTTTGGACTCGATGTCCCCAATATCGTAGTCCTCGCATGGGTCGTCGATGACAGACACAACGGTGGTCTCCACATTGACGTTCAAGTGTGCCTAGATACCATCGTTAGCACGATTTATGAGGCGAACAGTAATGTATACGTACGCCCTTGTTAGGCGAGAGAGGGCCTAGGATGCGCTATTGTAATCCACAAATCACAAGACCAGTAAGTATCACCGTAAAATGAATGGATATGGAATACAAACAGATGACTTGTGAATGTTTGAAGAAGCAGGGTACACATCAGCATCGCGCTGACTCGATAAGGTACGGTCTGAACGCAAGCGCTTCCGTGTGTTCAATCTAATAAATGTCAGTTGGCTAGGAGAAGGACATGCAGATCCGACGCACGTAGCAAGAAGGGAGTTGGCATACACTAGCCGTAATCATTAGTTATCAGCAGGCTAGAGTCATGGAATAATACGTACGCTTTGCGATCGCGAAGTGCATTCCAAGGAAGATCAAGTTATGCCGCATGACCATCCACTAGTTTGCGCATTAGAAGACACTCAGCTGAAAATAGACAAGTCTTACGCAAATGAGAGATGCAATTGTGACAGCGCTAAAAGGAAATATTAATTACACCCTGAATGATGATATTAAGCTCTTACCAAGTGAAGCTTCCAGTCTCGAGTGTGTACAAGATCAATGAGTTGATGATGTGGTTCATGCTAATAACTTATCAGATGGGATAAACATGAGGTGACGGTGAAAAGCCATACGTCGCGAAACCAGTGCGACTCCGTCCAAGGAAGATAACCATGACCGTGGTGATGCAGAATTCCACAGACGCAGATAGGGTGACACCAAGAGTGAATATCCACTACATTACGGAGTCAGCTTTTGAGCGGTGTCCTTGGCGTTTCCGCCCACTTACTGATGGGAATGGCTTGATGAATAAGGAGTAGTGGCGGAGCCGTATGCTAGGAAAGCTTGCATCAGGAAATAAAATACGATAAACATACTGTGAGACTCACATTTCACTGGTCGAAACTTGCAAGACCCGTCATTAATTATCAAACGAAAAAAATACCCAGAGTAACGTACCACATGCAGCCACTGCATTTTTGTGAGTACAAACAATTGAAAATGAGAATAAAGTAACTCACGAAGACGCAAAAATGCCAAGAAGACCTTATCATCAAAAATTAGATTTAACGACGGTAAACTGTCGTAGGTGGACCACGTACAATGGGTGCAGCTAAATACCACCTCTTGGTCACTAAAAAAAGCTTAGCTTGCTATACGGTAATCGGTTTCAATTACTGACGTTTACGGACTCTGTTCGCAAGAAACTGCACAGGAAAAAACATTTAAATCACTACCACAATAATTCAGTGCAGAAGCGACGAACCAGTGGACAAGGAAGGTGACTGCAGCAGTTATGGCGACAGAAAGCTACAGACAGCATTATTAGACAGATCGGTTGACCACTAGGGAGAAATACACGAACACCTAAGGCCCTGAAGTACAGTTATATCAAAAACTAATATAAGAACAGGGCATTTCAGTCAACTCACCTTGGGATGAGATCCATCAATTCTGGTTTGGCAAAATTTACGATAACGGATTCCCAGACGGAGGCGATGATAAGAATTGTGTGCATCATGTCCAGTGCCCTGCACAACAGTAAAAACATTACAAGCCATGTCATACTTGTACACCCACCAGACAATCACGACCTTGAGCATTTGTGGGGTCAGAATGATTTTAAGGAACAAGATGTAACCTGACTCACCAAAATTTTGTTGTTGGTGCTGTCTGAGGGATAAAATTTGAAATAGAGAACGGTTTGAACGAACACAATTCCAGTGAGGCTTGACACAAGGTGAGACGCGTTCAAGTTGCATACAAAGCTATACTCACCCGCAGCCAATGCAAGTGCCTAGGAGGATCGCGCCATATACCGTGGCGACGGTGGCTACATCACCCGACATCATGACTTGAGATGAGGGGGCCCGGAGGAGAGTAAAGACAGGAAGTGGAAGCAAGAAAAAACAACCACAAAAAATGTTTGGGCACACGAACACCTCATGCTTTATGTAGGTACGTGATGATTTAAATTAATGACGAGAAGCTAGTCGAGATCCAACTTTGAAGCATGTTTTGACCGAATGTCACTGATCTCGTTATCGTGAGCAATAGAATCCTTTTCGACCCTTCTAGTTTGCATAATTAATACGGTAGCGGCACAGCCACATGTTAGCAGGGTCAGTCTTCTGTCGGTTCCGTCGACCGGTATCGTAGGTTAATGCTTTCAGATTTGCCTTTAAAAACCTTTCTAATATATAGGCGTAGTGCAAATGAGATTGTATGCTGATGATTTGTATTAACAAACTTGAATAATTTGATTGTGGATATAGAGCAGGTTTTGCTGTGGAGAGTCATCCAGTGGATCGTCGCCTACAGCCAAATGAATTCCCACCTTCATCATCCTCCGGCTCTCCACACGCCTTGGCCTGCACAAACACTTCCTCGGCACCTCCCAAAGTCCTGATGAGTCCCCCAAAAAATCAGGAACCTTGCTGTGCAGCGTTGATTGTGCGGAAGGGAGTCTTAGAGAGGCCGTACTATTAGGCGACGGCGTAAAAGGTCCTGGAGATGCTTTGCCTTTGGCGTAATAAAATAGCGTTCTGGCATGCAGCATGGTTAGTCATGGCTCAGAAAAAACTATTGTCGCTGAGTTGCGGCGTAATAAATTCATGCCGTAATTTTACGTCGCCGTCTCCTTCGGACCCAAGGAATGAACAGCGAAATCTGAAAATATGAGAATGATATTACTAGTAGAGTGTACTACGAAGCAGACTGGGGAGTCTCTGTCGGTCGACGCGTCAGTGTAACTTGAGTTCTTGAGGTTTACAAAGTCTAGCAGTATACACGTGACCACAGTGCCTGTCAATGCGAAGCGATTTCAAAGTTCAAGCAGAAGCATGAAGAAAAGTTGAGCCTCACAACAATAACATACGGGTTCTCTGAGTCCATTCTATCAATGTTTGACCCTTCCGATATCATTCGGTCCGATAAAAAAACAATTGAACCTTCTTTTCAATTACTCGATTTCAGTGCGATCACAGGCAAGGTGGCTTCGCGAATTAGTGATCGCAGCTTAGTACATTGTAGTACACGTATCTTGTCAGTATTTTGCAAGTCCGCATCTCAAACACCCGATGATAAGTATCTAGAAGCTGGTTTCATTGATATGAGACACCTCGACGATGCATCTAGAAGCAATTGAAATGCGTTTTGGAAAGATTGTGACGACTCCGACTTCAAGGTTCGAATGAACGGATTCTAAAAGTCGCGGAAACCCGTCTTCATTCTTATCGTCAAATGGCAACTCTATCGGTAGTAGCCTCGGGCTCAGACGAGATGCAAGAATGTTACAGCCTGTGACTGCAGTTGTTCCTGTATATATTCGAGTCAAAGGAGAAACAACAGTCGTCCTTCTATATGGTTAGAGGCTAACATATAATGCAGACTTCGGTAGATTATAGTAAACCCGATTTGCCAAAACAGATACAAACTTTTAGTGTTAATTTCTAATTACCATAGACATAAGTATCATTGTTTTGCAAATTCAACCCAAATGAACATCGACATCGACATCGCAGCTCTAAGTGCTTCCTTGACTGATATTTTTTTATCCTATTTTACTATTTGAACCTACGTAAATATGAGTTGTCGATCTTCGTCGGCACAAAATCAGTGGCGTGCCTTGATCCCCGGATCTCCGCGTCGCCGAGGGTCAAGCGGATTGTGACTACAGTCACGGTCCCCATTTCTACAGTTTACCAAACAATACCTGCCACAGCTGCCTGCAAGCCTGATGTTCCCTTCTTCTCTGGATGCGAGTCATTAATGCACAGACGGGTCTTATAGTCAGTCAAGATTTACTCAACATGCATACAATTGTGCAAGTGTTTGCGTACTAGCGCAATTTTTCTACAGCCCTCCGAGCTCTTCGCGAACCAAATGTTTCTATCAGAATTCTGTCAGCTTTCCCAAATCCGTTTCTTTTCTCGACGCTTTTCTCAGGCTGGGTCCGAAAGCTCAACCAGTGCGGCGCCAGAGATCAAAACATAACCGCCACAAACATAATTTGCGCTGGCGTCCAATTCATCCTGCAATTCATTCTCATCATATTTACTTCGCTTCCTCCAAGGTACGTTGCGCCCATATATCAAGTCGGAAATTATCATGGGTGAGTCGTAAGGCGAATCGGCCTTACTAATACGCTTATGTGTTTTTGACTCACTGTCCGTAATACGCAGTTTTCCGGCTGAATATTACCTACTAGCTATTGCAGGGCAGACGGCGTCTACAAGTTGATCATTCCTTCGCGTCTCGACAGGACAGAACGTGAGGTCTAGGGTCGAGTTGTTCTCAAGTCAGGACGTATCATATGGGGCAGGTGCGGCCAGTTGATGTCGACGTGGAGCGGTCTGCCTTCTTCGCACGATGAAGTACTGGTATTGAAGTCAGCTGCCTGTCATGTGTTATCTCACTATCTGTGTGCGTCAAGTGGTATAAGTTTGAACTTGAAGGTCCTATTTCCACCCATTCACTCTTATAAGTATCCTCTCCTTCGCGGTCCAATTCTCTCAGTAAGTTTACCAGTACCCACTTTTTCGTATTACTTGTCCGGTTTGACATGATCGCGATTCTCTCGTTACATCAGTATGCCTGGAACCACTCTTCCCCCCTTTCCGGATGACGTGCGAATACATCCGCTCTTGATTATCGATTATGATCTTGTCAAGGTTGGACATAAGGAGGAAATTGAGCGATTGTGGGAGGCTGCGACAACTCTTGGATTTGGTAGTACGTCGTAAGAGTTGAATCTTTTGCCGAACATCAGTGGGACCTACTGGATTCGGACAGTTTGAAGAACCATGACGCAGATCAAGAAGTCGACGACATGTTTGATGTAGGCGCCGAGACACTGGCTTTGCCCCTCGAAGAGCGTATGAAGTTCGAGCAAGGGGACAGCGGACAATCTTTCGGGTCCGTCATTGATATAGCCCACAAGCGAGTCTTATCATCTTATCTGAATTTTTCATAGATACAAGAAAGCGGGGGCTCAGGCGATCGATGGAACGGGCACGTACTTCCAGACCAGATCCGAGTCACTAGTAACAGACTGACACAAATCTAGGCAAATTCGTGGACAATACAGAATTCATGAATATCTCCAAAGACGATGCGCTTGCGTACCCACAGGTCGTTCACCTCACTTATCCATCGACCATAAACGCTCGCATGGAAAACACGGTTGCACCATTTGTCCGCAAATCTCTCGACGTGACATACGCTGTGTTAAATATATTTAATGATAAGCTTGGACTCCCAGATGGGACTTTGGAGGGTCTGCATGCTATGGATGAGCACAGTGCTTGCGAAGTCAGATGTACCCGCAGCCCTCCTGTGCAGGACAAGGCAGCGGTGGACAGAGCTATGCTGGCTGCCCATACTGATTTCGGTAGTCTGGTGGGTCGCTCGATATATGCGGGTGTTACAGTGACGGAAATTATTGTATTGCCAGACTATCTTGTACAATCGGCTTGGTGGACTCCAAGTGATGCCCCCCGGTCATGACGAGTGGTCCTATCTTCGAGTGAGCATGAATCTCGCAAGTACCTGTGGCAGACGGTCATGAATGCATAGCCCATCCCCGGACATGCGATCTGCAATATTGCAGATGCACTGTCTATCTTCAGTGGAGGTATCCTGCAATCCAACATTCACCGCGTTGTGTATGTACATGTCAGTGTGGACTTGCATGCGCAAACTTGCTAATTTTTCAAATCATCATGGATAGTCCACCTCCTGGTGCACAGGCAGAATATGAGCGCTGGTCCCTGGTTTTCTTTACACGTCCGACCAGCTCCAAAGTTCTCCGGGCTCTTGTTGAATCCAGTCCTATTATCGCAGATGCTGTGAGGAAGCAGCCTGATAGAAACTTTGAGAGTGGTGCTACTGCTGCCGAGTGGCTCGCAAGAAGGGTCAGGAATCAGAGAATTAACAACAGAAGGGTGAGAATTCCTCTAGTGCGTTAGGCATAGTGGATATGATTGTTGATGTCGACATGTTATAGGGACCAGATACATGGGCTGCGAGCCGTGGCACCGAGCACACTCCAACGGCAGCCTAGGTTGTTGATCGTCTGTACTATTCGACGACCAGAGTGCGCAGCTCCTTTCTATGTTTTTGGTTCTATGCGAACAATTAAAGTGAAACTTACTATAAATTGAAGAACTTGTTCTTCGCATCGGTTCCGAGTAATTCTGAATTCCGCGAGGTGTAAAGGAGTTGACATGAAGTGTCCAAGATGACTTCAAGCTCGACTCCGTCTTTTAGATTCCCGAGGTGCGTCACCCTGTGACGAGCGGGGGATGGTAATCAGTCCGCAACCAGGAAAACGAGTGACGGCTTCGCACAATTAAGGTGTGAGGCCGCGTGAATGGGCGGTACTCGCAACAGACACGACGATAGCAAGAAAGCCATGAGTCTCGTATCGATAGACCAGATCTCGAAACATTCCACTTGACATAGAGCTCCATATCTCCTGAAGCCGAGTGTGGATGTGGATGTGTTGTTCTAAGTCGCGGGCGGATCGCCACTCTGCCGTATGTTCGATTCACAACATGTCCTTGAAGCAGCTGCGAAAGTAACTTCGATGTTGAGTGGCATATATATAGTGCAATCTGATCTATCACAATCCCCGCATGCTCAGGGGAAGCGATCAGTCTCGACAACATACAGAATAGAGGAAATCCAACTGGTCTGTGGGATCAGTATGGTTTCTTCAGTCATTGCGAGAATCAGGGACACTACATATATCATACGACACCACCAGACTAGATCGGTGCGAATGAACTGAGGGGCATGTGTTTCAAATATGCATGGTGATTGAAACGGGCACATCAGGCTTAGTATCAAGTGACGATGTATGTTTGGAACTGAGCAGCAGATTAAGAATTTGGCTATTCATGATGTGGCGCACCCAAGTATCAGGACGTCGATTCGTCGTAAAAATGAAGGGTGTGAACTCGCTCGCAAAGGCCTAGCACAGCAACTTCCAAAGTTCGGTCCTAGTGTAGTTTTGAATTCGGGGATTTGAGGAACGACTGTGACCGGTGTGACGGAAATAATTGTTGCGAGTGTGACATGACTGGACAGGACCTTTTACTGACGTTTATCATTGACTGGTCTACTAACAGGGGTTTTCATCCTACATACATGGATCCGTCTGAAATATCACCCGAGTACGAGTTCACAGTCCGCAACCACATTCGCCAGACCTTCCTTCCTTACGTTAGGAAGCACATTACCAGAGATCATGTCGCATATACCCAGTTTAAGCTCGAGCAGGTCCGTTATAATTTTTTTCAGACCAAGAATCTATCATGATGCGGCAAAGATCTTCACAGAATCCTTAGATTTTGTCCCATTAGCCGACCCGCACGCGCTCGTGCTACCACCAGATCCACTCGATACCCTCGCCGAGTCTCTGAGAGATCTTGACGTGTCCTTTGATGAACGTTTGACGACAGACGGAGATACCGTATGCAAGCTCAAATCATTGCTCAAGACTACTGTATATGAAGGCAGGGAACTCCGCAGCGAAGCCTGCTGGCGGGAGGAGGATCACATGTGTCCGTTGTGTTCCTTTCATGCTCACATTGCCATGAGGTAAATGTGTCATAGATGCACACATTGCAGAGATATACAGACCAATGACTCCCATCCTTACCAACCGTGCGCGAAGGCAGACCCCGAAAGCAGGTTTCAATGCTCTCCGTGCATCTCTTCCTCGCACACAGCCTGCGCTATTCGAGCACACCGGTATCAAACCTGTAGTGGTAGCACAAATCGAGGATTCGGATATACCTGATCTGGAGGAGGTTTTGTACGTGACCTTTGTCTTACTCTTGGATTACCACTGACAAAGATGGATGGAACAGGGATGTTCGCCTCGCGATCGAATCCACTACTCGCACTTGCATCCTTTCGCTATTTAAATTGGCAAATCCACCTGCACAACCAACCGAGACTAACGTGCATGTCACTTCTTTTCTGCGCGCTAATTCCCCTCCGCTTCAGATTCAACGTCCACTCTCTCCCCCTCTCTTCCCCCGATCCAAAGCAAGCCCGGATTCGTTATGGACAGGTATTGCGAATGCAAAAGACATCGTGGGTCGGCTAAATGCTGTACCTGCTCCTATTCCGGAAGAGCTAGAAGACGACGTAGACAGCGTCAACATGTCGATCGTCGATGGATGGGGTATGTGTGTCGTTTCCGTTGCTTCATTCTTAGTAGATGAACAAAAGACTGATTATTAAATGCGTAGCTGTCCTCCCTATCTCTTCTCCGCCTTCCGCTTCGCCTTTCTCCTCGCAAGGCACAGAAATCGACGAACTATGGAAGGCCTCACCGACTCCGCCTGGCACGCCTGCTACAAGCCTTTTCAATGCTAGAATGGGTGAGCATATACTCATATATCTAATATATTTCTCTGACCTTGTCCCCAACCATGTTTTTTTTTTTGGCTTTTTTTCACCATGGACTGGTAGACGAAGTAGAGATCCCACGTATTCACAAACCTGGACACATACCGCACTCACTCAAACAAAGGGGTTCTGATAGGTGCGTGATGCAGCCTATATATGAGCGCTTGCTCACTCACTTTTTTCAGTCTCAAGTCACTTATCGAGCACCTGAAGCCCGTGCTTGCTGCGAAGTTGAAAGAGGGAAATACTACAGCACCGACAAATCAGAATACGAATATTGCATTATCTCTTTCTTCCCCGAGCGAGGGAATCCTTGATGCAGAAGACTCTATGCTCGGGCAGCCACCCTCTGTTTGTGTTGCTTCGCCCCCGCCTACGCATGCCGGAAGAGACAGAAGAAAGAGGTTGGACAAAGATCAGGACTTGGCAGACATTGATGTGGAACAGGATCTCGACGTGACTCTCCGACATATGTACCGAGAGGTGCGGGAGGAGAACATCGAGGGGTGTGTGTTAGAGGAGAGGTTGGATGAAAAGGATGTTGCGTTAATGAATGGTGCGTCCGTCTCCGTCATCTTTTCGTGGCTGGTGACATCCTTTGTAATCTCATTCTTATTGGTATATTTTCCCGATGTTTTCTCTCGAGTGTCTTCTCAAAATTTCGGATTTCTTACACCACTGTCACTCGGCAGTCCCACACCTTCCCCTGCCTACCATACACGTGGGGTCGTCTCTACGTCCTACAAGTATGAGGGCTCTCATACGTGGAGGCAAGATGAACGCAAACCTTCAGAGGCACACTACTCTGGAACCCGTAAAAGGTATCAAACCGCTTAACCTCGAGTTATCTTGGAGGTACGTAATCCGCTTTCCTGGTCCCATTAGAATAAGCGCCCTTTGGTTGTCATCTCGAATCTACTCTCATACATACTGGCGCACGCAGACCCTTCAAGTTCACGCCCCCGATCCCAACTGATGAAACCGTCTCTCTTGTCGTTGAACCTATTTCGGATGACCTCGTGAAACTAGGCTACGCTGACAAGGCAAGCGAAGCGAAGATTCATAGACTGCTCGAAGACCTCGAACTCGAAACTGCCTCTTATCATTCGGCCAACGTAGCGCAATCGAAGAAATCAAAAGACAGATGCGGTACAGGGAGTTTCGGTCTCTCACCTCCCCGCCCTCGCAAGCCCTTCCTGCTAGAAGAGGGATTTGAACTGGTGCTGACGAAGAGAGAGCGAAGGCTTCACGCCGGCCTTCCTGAATTCGAGAATCAGCGTGAACATCGTACTAAATATGGTGAAGATTGTCATGAGCGACAAGATGAAGTCAAAGCCGGAGATGAAATCTTCCTTGAAACAGACAACGATCAGCCGGCGAAGCCCCCTCGTCCTGTCTTTCATGATTCTGGCACTTTGGATAGTATTCCTGACGTTGTCGACCACTCCGATGTTGCAGATAGTGATTTTTCAGGTGCTACGTTTAGCGATCCGGGAACTGCGTTCGATCATTCTGGCGTTGCATTCCCCAACCTCCGCGACAATGAAGCATGTTATCAAAAGCGAGATGGCCCGAGTCCCTTGGAAGCTGTCTACTCATCCGATGATGTTGATTACTTTGGCAAAGACGAGCATAACCTCCACCGTGTGCGCCAACCTCAGGATCAGGAGCAAGATAGGGATCAGTACCATGAAGGACCATCTTCATCTTCCCCATTACCGACATGGCCCCGGTACGGCTCAAGTCTATACCCGGCCAGGCGTCTTGACCAAGATTACGCGATGGCTAACCATTCCCAAGATATCTGTACGGAATCCGCTTTTTTCCCGCTTTCGTTTGGCTCCCATAGCGAGCGGGTGTCAAGGTGTCCGACAGAACGAGGTGTACTCCCAATTGGTGACGAGGAACGAAATGTGTTACCGGATACCGACAGCCCAAGAAAAACTCAAGGCGTCTCGGACAAGGACCAACCGGCGAACATGTCGTCATTCTTACGATATTTCGTCCCGGAAGTGGATACTAGTAGTACCGCTTCCCCTGCATTCAAACGCAGACGACTAGATGATACCAAGACCACCATCGCCACGCGAGGGTTTTTAGATGACCACCTCACACTGCGCAACAAGTTCGTGATGCGTGACCCCCCTCCGTTGGTAACCCCCACGATCATCCCTGAACCCCAGACTTTGCAACTTGACAACACCTCGCCACCCCGTGTCATACCTCCAGAAATCCTCAACACCCATACCATGTGTCTCCCTGATGTGTGGAACCCACCGACTGCGAGCCATTGCTATCTTGGAAGTATGGCTCTCATCCAGAAACGCGCGCTCATCCGGGCCCTGCAAGCCCCCGAGTGCCGGGTGCATCTTGTAGAGAGGTATGTATTAGGTGGAGTGGACATTGTGATGGATCCAGACACAGCTGTGCTAGTTGCGCCGCTGCTGGCACTTCCCTCTCAGGTTGAAGGACTCGCCGATCGCATCTCGCAGGCATCCTGGCGATATACACATATCCTCATCATTCTTGAGGCGTTCCCAAGCGCAAATACATTTACGACAGAAATAAATACGAACAACGTCAAACTAACTCCCTATGCGTTCTCGCCGCCCGTGCTCAAAGCAGTTAAGAAGTTCCGCCGGCTCTTGATCATCGCCGAGGGTTGTGGGACGAAGAACGTAGGGTGTGGGATTCAATGGGCGTTTGCCAATGATGTGGGCGAGGCAGCTTTATTTGTGAGGATGTTTGGGAACTTGGCTCAGGAATGGGCTTCCAATGAAGGTGGGAATGCACTTTGGCAAGATCGGGGGTGGCTACAGGTCGACGAACACGAGGTGTGTTCACTCTGTGCTTCTGATTCAGTCCCACACGGTGTACACTATGTTGCCCGTTTTCTTTTTAGGATGAGGCGGATCTTGCGAGTGTGGAGGGTATGAACCCTTTCGCAGCCTTCGTGATGCTGTATCAGGGATCACTGCAAGAAATTCTCGACATGTCTCCTGAGAGTCGTGTGGCAGAATTTTCTTATCTGGTGGGAAGCCAACGGATAGTAAGATGTTTTGTATGTTCCGACATTCGTAAATTCATTGCGGACTTTCCTAGGCCTCCCTAAACGCTGTTATCGAGCGGCGTACGCAGGAGATGGATGAAGGTGCGGACCGTTACTGAATCTGGCCTATATTTCAAGGGGATGGATGTACCGCATGGATGATTTCATTTTGTGGTAAATATACCACTTTAATCCAATTTCATCTTGACCTTCCTGTGTTGATGGGTTGACTTGAGAAGCAAACTATGTCGAGAACATTCGTCCGACATGGGGGCGGAGCCTGCCAATGCGTGTTGTACATTGTTTACTTCATAAGTCAACGGTGCGGAAATTACAATGATCTCAAAAATGGGGAGTATGGTTCGAGAAGGGTGTTCATACAATAGACGCACGTTATACAGCCACCTTATCATCACCACGTTTTTTTTTGCTTAATGACAAGGGCCTTGATGCAGTGCAGTCTGTAGTGGGCGACGCCGTTCGCTCGGCAAACTAACCTTAAACACGCGCTGACATACGCTAACAGGTGTAAAGGACCGAGGCTCCGTCGGCCGCGGTGCTGATTCCCGAAGTACTATAGCAGTTTTAGTAAGGTTGCGAAGAGCATTGATATGTATCAGCAGTAGGGTCGAATGAAATCAGACAAAAAACCATACCAATGGGGACCGAAGGCGCCTGCTGCATGTACATGCGGGAAACCACGAGGCGCTTGAGTGGAGGCTCTCATTTGCAATAGGGAGGTGGAGACATTAAGCGGTTAATAATTGCTACTTCCTGTGTTTCACGTGAGAGTCATATCGCATCAAGTCGTCAGTATCGATTTCCCATTCCGCACTTTTGGTACTGGAGTGGAAATATAAAGTTAGTATGAGACGAGGATCTTTCGTCAGAAGCAACACCTCCAATACCTAGAACATGGATAAGCAGACACAGTTGCAAGGAACCCAAAACAAGGCCGATTTGCAGCGGGACTATCGCCAGAAGGAGCGGCTCGCCTTTCGCAATCTGCTGGGGGCCGTGAACGAAGTCGAGCGCACTAATGCTCGCTCTCGACGCGAGATTTTGAAAAGAGGTGAGTATTCTGAAGTCCACATATTACAAAGCTGATGAGACAAAAGCTACCGAGTGTCTCCGACGTCTGGGACAAGAGCAAGATGACTTGCAAAAGCAACTTGAGGTGCTCCCCAACAATGCTACAGGTGTTGGGAGCTTTCAGCCGGAAGGTAGGATGCTCTGCGGTCGCGTGTACCTCGGACTGAGTAGGCGCACGCAGCTATAATATTGTCCGATGAAGATTTCCGGTGGCTACAATCTTTTTTAGCTCAGTGACAACATCCTTGTGAGTGGCCGGAGGGATCGGGAGGGCTATAGGAGGTGCATCCAAAATGGGAGTGTATACGAGTACCATTGGAGGATGAGCCGGAGCTAATACTCACGTAGTAAAGTGGACACCAAGGACTAGAGTTGTGACACCTGTATTTCATAAAACATTAGTTCCAGATGACTGCAGTCAACCAAAATGGACAGGAAGCACATTTACAACGTACGAGTAAGTTTATCTATCTAGTGCCACGGGGGGAACGATTTCAAGGGGCGCTAGGTCAACGTATAAGCTATGACCTTATCATCAGCACAAAATTAGCAGGCCCTGGATGACTCATTGTCTTGAATGGTTCCCACGCCTGGAGTGATTGGTAGATCAGTATTAACTTCGAAGGGTAACTGATCAAGTCAGCCCCCGGTGATACAACCTCCATTGACTCGTTGTCTTAAGGATTTCTGATACCTCCTCCATCGAAATATGAATCCATTGGATTTAACAGGCACCCGATGGCACTTATCGATGAAAAAACTTTGATTCGGCCGGCGGGAACGGCGGACCAGTGGGGGTACGCTCAACACTGGGGCATTTTGCGGTCTTAGTGATGCGACGCAGGGCACAGGTGCCCTTTAGACTAGATAGAAATGTCCTAGATTTACCCCACATGGACATAAATTTGAAAAAAAAAAACCTTTGATTTTGTTACGTGTCCATGGCGCTCCACGAATATAGTTGTGGCTGTATTCGAAAAGTTCAAAATCATGAGACCTGGGAGTGAGTCAGCAAGAATGATGAGAGGGATGGGATCGCTCCTCACATTATAAGCAAGAGAATGTCTGAGTAGCCTCGACGGACTGCCAGGATGGCTGAGGACACTGTCCCGATTATTGAGCGCTTTGAAATCATGGCGCTAGCCACGTCATCAGACGCTCAAGTTCAAGTTGATGCGAAAGTAAGTACCCACATCAAGGACACATGGTGGCACCATGGGTTTACAATAATAGGGGATACTGTTATGTGAGTCATGTCGAAGATTTGGAGGTACACTTCACGGCACCACAGTCCCTGAGCTTATCAGGATTCCAGGGTGCCCAGTGCCCGCTGCCGCCGCCGCCAAGTGCGGCTTCAGATGTTGATATAGCTAAGACGCCTGCAGATCTGTGCGCAAGTCAAATTAGTTGTTTTTAGAGATGGAGAAAGAGTTCACCCTTCTCCCCATGTCCGACATTGTCTCGTACAATGATCGCTTGCGGGGGTTACCCGAGGTTACCTTTTAGTCATTGCTGAAAGCGTACACAGGTGCCGCACGTCCGGGGCTGATGGAGACGTCAATGGCTATGCACGATAAGATAAGTACTAGCAAGCATCGGGGGCAACATGATTGGACCATCGCAAATTTGGAACACAAACTAATATTTAACAGGTCATCTGCCTTCTCAAGTATGCCGTAAAACTCCGGCAACATGTACAAAGTACCGTCTCAATGGACAAAAATTGGATACAAAAAATTATATCGCAAGCGGTGAACACGTGTTTCATCCGGTCATGACGGTATAACTACTCGCATAAGACGACAACCGGGGCCACATGAGGTTACTCCAAGCTTCCAATCTTCTTATAGCAGGAGGCGCTGACTCCTGAGGAGGAAGTCACTTCGGGCCGAAACTCTCGTTGTCAGAACGAACTTGCCAGAAAAGTTGAAGTTGTTGTACTGTCGACCCTGAATGGCTGAAGTGTTCAATCAATCAACCAACGTGGTATGAAAGTACTTATAAGATGCGCCGCGGCACTGGTCAAATGACAGTCCCAGTTGACAACTACATTGAGACTTTGTCTTCTACATCAAGACCTCGTCTTCCACATCGAGTGACTTTTCTACATGAACGGATTCAACGCTCCAAACCCGCAGAGCCCGCGGCCTGTGAGGGATAACAGATCTGCTGCTCAACGACGTTACAGGAAGAAGGAAGAAGACGGATTTTTGCAACTGCGAGAGGTCCTTAAGGAAGTGGCAAAGGATGATCCGCGAACCAGACAGGAAATCTTGAGGAGAGGTCTGTTCGCCTCTTTATGTTGTTTTTCTTTATCTGATGGCACATTGAAGCTTCCTGTGAGCTTAGACGCCTGGCGGATGAAAACCATCTGTTATCACAACAGAAAGCACTTATTGAAGCTTGTCACTCTCCCAGAGAGAGTTACAGATATGAACGTTCTCCATCACCATCATGTAAGGGAAAACGACCAACATCATAGAGATCAACTGGATTGACGACTTCGTCTAGGTGGCAGTATTCACGAGGTGGCAGAAATCACGTGGGCTGACATGGCACGCTACCGTGTATTCGATGCTGCAATGTCAGCAAACGCGACCGTGCCCACAGCACAAGACTATGAATGGTTCACCCAGCTGTATGATGCAACCATGGCGCAAGACAATAGTCAGTTAAAGCATCAGTGGGCATCACACCAGAGCGAGGATTTTACTACATGGCCGCATAATGGAAGTGGTTATCATGCGAGCCTGTGTGCCAACTGTCAGCATGGTCAATAATTGTATTTAGGAGTCAAGTGGGAGCCATGGGCATCGAGGGGCAGGTCCCTCATTATGATAGGTCGGACACTAATCATTTGTATCGATATTGGTCTTCAGTCAATATGTATTTTTTTCCATAGACATCGTGCGATGATACTATAGCAAATATGAGTTTGTGGCATTCCGTAACAGAGCAACCCCATATGGTTAATCGACCTGCAGGCTTTTTGTCCTTAACAAGTCCACGAAGGAGAGAATTTGTTGACCAGCTTCGAGAACCAAGCTAACTTGTTTGAAATAAATAATTACATAATAATTAATGGGAGCACTCTAGATCTGAGTTTAAAATATAGATAAGATTATCGACCTTCTCATCGTTTAGTGTAAAGATCGCTTTATCACCAAGGCTCTACTCGTCGGTACCAAGCCTTTTCGGACTAACATCTGCTCTGTGCACGTCAAACACAACCGCGTGGACCATCTAAGGCCTTGCTAACAGCCAGACTTTTCATCGTCCTAACTTTCTACTGTGACTACCATGCCCGAGGTCAAAAACAAGGTCTGCCTGATGTGGGTATCGCAGTAGTATCTGAATGTAAATGCCTGCTTCATTGACAATAATTGCTACAGTGTTCACGATGGATGGGGAATCTCTCCAGAGAAAGGCATGAAAGGTGATGCTATCGATGCGGCAGATACCACCAACATGGATACCATTGCCGAAAAACATTCCTATCGCACCCTTTTTGCGCATGGAAACGCGGTCGGCTTGAATGATGGGCTCATGGGCAACTCTGAAGTCGGGCATGTACAATATGCATTTCCATATCGCTCAACTACAACTAATCTAAATAAATATCTCAGCCACCTCAATATCGGAGCGGGCCGTATCGTATGGCAAGATATCGTCAAGATCGATGTGTCCATTGCAAAACGACAATTCCACAAAAATGAGACGATCCTTGCGAGCATGAAGCGTGCCAAGGACGGAAATGGTCGTCTTCACCTCCTCGGTCTGGTCAGTATGTCACGATGACAGCCGTGCACTGCACCACTTTAACTCCACTTCGTAGGTTTCGGATGGTGGTGTGCATTCTCACATTAGACATTTGAAGGCGCTCTTGGAGACTGCGAAGGAATCCGGCGTTCCTCACACTTATGTCCACTTTTTCGGCGACGGCCGTGACACTGCACCTCGCTCAGCTAAAGGTTACGCACAAGAATTGCTGGACTTTATGAAAGAGATCAAGTATGGTACGCTTGCTACGGTTGTTGGCAGATACTATGCAATGGACCGCGACAAGCGTTGGGAGCGCATCAAGATCGCTGTTGATGGCCTCGTCCGCGGCGAGGGCGAAGAAGGTAAAGACATCCTCGAAAAAATTGAGGAGAGGTACAAGAAGGATGAGACCGATGAATTCCTCAAGCCCATCATTGTAAATGGGGACGAGGGGCGCATTAAAGAGGGAGATACACTATTTTTCTTCAATTACCGCTCAGATCGGATGCGGGAGATTGCAACTGTCATCGGACTGCCGGACAAGCCCATCGAAATAGATGTCCCTAAAGACCTGGTAACTCTGCACCCTAACCGAACATTTTAATTCGTACTGATCGCATAGTGTAGCACATCACCACCATGTCCCGGTACAATGCCGAGTTCCCATTCCCAGTAGCCTTCCCACCCCAAGCCATGACCAACGTTTTGGCCGAGTGGCTTTCCAAACAAGGTGTGTCGCAAGCGCATATCGCAGAGACAGAGAAATACGCCCATGTCACGTTCTTCTTTAATGGTGGGCTCGAGAAGCAGTTCCCTGCAGAGGAACGCCATATGATCGCATCTCCCAAAGTCGCTACATACGACAAGCAACCCGGGATGAGCGCTCAAGGTGTCGCAGACAAAGTCGCTGAGGTCGTCAAGAGCAATAAGCACGAGTTCGTTATGTGCAATTTTGCCCCGCCCGACATGGTCGGTCACACGGGTGTGTATGATGCTGCAGTAGAGGCTATCACTGCTACTGATAAAGCGGTCGGAACGGTCTACGATGCATGCGTTGAGGCTGGATACGTCTTACTCATCACTGCAGACCACGGAAATGCGGAGCAAATGATCAACTTGGAGACTGGTGCCCCTCATACTGCACACACTACCAACGAGGTGCCTTTTATCATGACAGCCCAGGGTCTCGAGTTTGCGAGCGATGAGGAAGATGGCGAAGGAGAAGAGGGGGGTGCGCTGGCTGATGTTGCACCCACTATTTTGGCGATTATGGGCTTGACCCAACCCGAAGGTAAGACTCGTATACGATTGGGTGTGATCCTTTATTGATGACTTCCATTAGAAATGACCGGGCGCTCGTTACTGAAGAAATAGATAAGGTAGAC
Source organism: Suillus spraguei (assembly GCA_016800925.1). Taxonomy (NCBI): domain Eukaryota; kingdom Fungi; phylum Basidiomycota; class Agaricomycetes; order Boletales; family Suillaceae; genus Suillus; species Suillus spraguei. The sequence goes on from JABCPU010000168.1 coordinate 54,794, forward strand.
GCCGATGCAACTTATACAAAAATTGTAGAAGATACCGTCACTGTAGAAATATAATATACCTCTCAGAAAGTCAAGTAGGAGCCACGAAAATATCGCGACATGAAAGATACGCAGTCCCAAGATCCGGTCAGGGCTTCCCCGACTCCCACGGATGCAATTGTCAAACGCAAAGTCTGTCTTGATTGACGGGGACTATCCAGTTCATGCTTAAAATATCAAGCTCTTGTCCATTTTCCATCTGAAACATCACTGGTTCCTGTTATAGGTCACGTCGCAACGTGTCCTGCAGGCCTGAGGGCTTCGAAGCTTCCATTCTCCCCTCTGATCTCCTCACCCCACATATCACTACTTCTGGCCAAAGGGCCCTTGATCGTTGCCCGAATCTTCAACTTTGAAACTTGCGGTGTTACTCGCTCCAATCAATGCGACCTTCGATGGCATCTGATACTGCATTTTGCACGTGTTCACTTCGGATCAGGGTCATTGAAGGATCCGTAGGTGGCTGTGAAAAATGCTGAACATGACTCTGGCAAACGGAGGCCGGACAGAAATGAGTAAGGACATGTGTGTCGAGCAGATCGTGAAACGTTGAATACAAGCCTTCAGGGAAAGGAATTAAATGAATGAACCGACTGGTCGAGGGAATTGGGAACTGGCTGATCGCCACCGCCACGCCTGATTGTGGGGACCGGTCTGGCTCATATGATCGAGGTAAGAATACAATGTATTCATATACACCTGCCGGTTGTAAATGGGTCTTTGCAAAGTCTCCAGGGCTACGGTAAAACCCTTAAGCTAGAAGAGAGGTAATCTCCTGCCGCCTGTGGTTGTGCCGAGAGATCGAGAGCACACGGAAACCACCAACGGCGTGGCACGAACGCGGGACACCAAAAGCGAACGGAAGAACTGCCCACAACCAAGGAAGGGCGACGGAAGAGATGCTAAAATGACCACAGTGGCAGAAGTTCTGGTTTGTGGTCGGAGTATTGTGTTGTAGTCAGTCCTAGATAGATAGAGAGGTTCAGCCTTGAGTTCTGCAGTCCGTGCCCGGTCCATCACAAGAGGGGGTGGGAATAGGTCAGAGTATCGCCGCGTCTTCTTGGTTACAAATCGCCCATTGTGCTCGTATCTCGCCGGAACACTCCATGCTTCGCCTGCCAGGAAAGCGGGCTGAATAAATGACCTTTATCGAGCAAGTCGGTGAGGAAGAAAACCCCTCGAATTCAAAGACGTACGTCATACTGACTAAACCAATTGGAGTTGGCATTACGCAAGACCCTGTAAGGTCTAGACTCGAGTGACCTCTTCGAATTCTTGTCTCAGGCTGCCATCAAAGGAAGACAAGAACGGTGTCTTTGAGATCATATCATATTATGATAGTTTCTCCAAATGTCCGGTATAGAAAGAATGTTTGCGGTATAGCCAGTGACTAGGATAATCGTCATAAATATTATCTCTCTCCTGGATTATGTAAACCTACCTCGCACGACTGTTTGGAACCCGAGCTGCTCTTATGCTTTTGATAATGATTGAGAGTTGGGATTACCCTGCGCTGCGCGTGTTCGGGCCCTCGGGCACCAAACGAGAACGACATCTATTCCTTAATAAATTAGCGGGTTCCACCTACGTACGTAATTCGAGATCACCAACCTATGCTATTACTAATATTATAGTTTGTTCAATCACGACTCCCAGCTGCGCTGTAGATTGGCGGCTGTTTGTAAACTGGAATAGTGTTCCTCCGAGAATCCGTCATCGACGACAACTTTCGTTCATGTACATAGTAGTCTCCGTTGCCCGAATCAAACGTAACGAAAAAGGGCTGAAATAAACCACGCTGGAAATGGTTAGACATTCACATCACCAGTGAGAAGTTTCGATACTCACATTTACTCTACCTTTACGGTATATACTGAGGATAAGTAGCCTTTGTAGCTCAGACATCATGAATCTTTTCACAGTACACCCAACACGGCTCCGCACTGCGATTCATTTCATTCAGAAGGTAACTCCTGGCGCTTGACAGCGCTTCCAAATTTTTTTATTAGTCGTCCACTCTCTCCTGTCTGGATCTGACGCGGTTGGTCTAGTCACATTACTGTATCTATAATGGGTGTTCCTTTGGACAAAGCTTCGTTCTTGGCCTTATTTCTTGAGACAGGATTTTATGGTGCGTCACCGACCAGCGCAATTCAATCTCATGGCGTCAAATTTTATCATCTCAAACATTTAACAGGCGTATTCTTTACATTGTACTGGTTGACGCTATTCGTCTTATTCAAGAAAACTGGCATTCAACGACAACTCCTTATACCCATCGCAACCTTACTACTCTGTATTGCAACAGTTGTGAGTGTGATAGTCAAACCTCTTGGGGGACTTGCTCAACACGGTGGCCTTCAGCATCTAATAATTGATTTCGTTCGAGGGCTGGAAGCCTTCGTATTTAAGGTGGATACTATTGGCCCAGATGCCTACTATTCAAACCTTGCTTCCCCGTTGGAACTTGCATCAAAGGCACTTTACATTACCCAAACCACTCTGGCTGACGGTGTCGTGGTAAGTTTCCCCACCTGAACGTTCGTTCTCCTCCTAAGTAAAGCAGGTTTGGCGATGTCATGTGCTTAATCATAGAAACCGCTTTGTAGCCATTCCTGGTTGTATCGTGCTAATAGTTAATGCGGGTGAGCGTTTCGAAAGGTATTATTCAACCATCATCTTGTCTTGTGCCGTTTTACAGCCACCGGGTACTATGTCGTCTGGTCCCTCTCTCAAGCCTATGAGATATCCAAAATTTCCACCGCTGCTTCAGGGTGTCTCACTACGTTTTATACGTTGACCATGTTTGTCAGCCTCGCCTGCACTAGTACGTCTCTTGCACATGTTCTGCTAGCTACTGATCACCAGGATAACGTAGTGTCAATCGCATGGCAAATTTATCACACTCGTCGTTTCATGCCAGGAGGCCTTGCGGCTCTTTTACCCGTTTTCATCGTCGTCATTGAGAGCGGTGCTTTATATGCGACAAGTGTGCTTGCGCTCCTCATATCATTCTTGGTCGGATCCAATGGCGAATATATCATGCTGGGCGTTATCCCTCCTGTTGTGGTAAGTGCAATAAATTGGTTTATACATGAGTTGTTCATAATATTTTCCAGGGGATTACGTTCTGCCTCATCATTCTCCAAGTACACTTCCATGTTGGCGGCAACTCCTCAGCAGAGCAGTCCTCTGACCTAAGTACCACCCTCACCAACCTCTTTCGAGGACGAAGTACACGGGACCCTAACTTCACCATGCAACGGATGGCTGTGCACATCACGGAGGAGACGGAGGTCGTTCAGTCTGACGTGATGTCCGCAAAGAATAGCCAACCAGTCTCAGGAAGCGTCTTTCAATTGTAGACTAGGTCACATTCTAAATGGAGTCGGATATGCTAGCTTTGTCTCAACGGGAACCCTGGCAAGGGAGTATAGATGGTGATCGGTTCTATTCCGTCGACGTCCTACGTAGTTTATTGTTTTGTGGCTTGCCACTAACTATCATTCTCTGCGGTTCTCTTCTTGTGCCGTTAGATAAATTGGATACCCACTGATCGGTACTTTCGCTCCAGGTATCTGGCTCGTAGTGTCATTTCACATTCACTTGGCGAGTGTTTTCACTATCAATAATATGACGGTATATAGCTGTCAATACAGGGTCAGGGTCGGAAAAGCTCTTGACTCGGACTTTGACGGTCTTACCTTGAGTTTGGGTAACTCCTAGCCCCACGAAATACAACCTCCAGCATATATACGAGAAATGCAAGCGGCTGGTTGACTGGTCGATCGATCACTGCGAGTCCTGTAAGTTCGGGGGCTAGCCCTTGTACTGCTGCTTGTCAGGGGCTCCGATTCCTCTTCGGAAGAGTCGACGTCACGGCAATCACTATTAAAGCTTGCCACATAATTCAAATCATGCAAGGTACCAAGTAAGCCTAGCTATACCACCCGTTCACACGCGTCTGCATTCATTGACGTGCCCAAAAACGCCGCAGCGACGGGGAGGCCGTACATCTCATGATGTGGACAAGCCGCTCCGTCAGTCGCCCACCCAAAAATCTGGTATTTCTCCGACGTTCTTACGAAGACCGCATGCCTCACTATAACCACCTACAGGCGGCCCCACCAGTAGGTACATGTGCTCACCGATTGCTCACTCTCCTGAGCCTGAGATTTATACCACGCCCACATGCTTACGGGTCATGAATTCAACGAGTCCCGACATCGACCTCGCGGTCTTCTCTCGGAAACATGGATGATCGATGATTGGCGGGACTTCAAGTTAGTGGTGACGGCGGCCGCGACTTGATTCTTTAAATATCGTCATGCACTCAAGACTTAATTCTCTTGTTTAACGACGTCTCTCGCGCAACAATGGCTTCTGTATCTGATGTCAAGGTCGAATTCGACCCCAAGAACATGCCTTTCCGCAGGCTCGGCCCTAGTGGACTCCGAGTCCCTGTCTTCTCGCTTGGTGGATGTATGTTTCGTGTAGTAGTATTTTGCGTTTGACGGTGCTAACTGAGGACTCACATAGGGCTTACTCTTGGCGGAACTGTAATCGGTGACCCGGTGAAGGTGAGCATTAATTCCTCAGACTTCAAAATATCAGAGTATCCGACCCCCCATCAAAAGGACATTATGAAAGTCGCATTCGACAATGGTATCAACATGTTCGATACCGCAGAGGCTTATGCAAAAGGCCAGTCTGAGCTGGAAATGTGAGGTTCTTCGACACTTTGGCGAGCATCGAAGCTGACCGTGAGGGGAAGGGGTCGTGTGATTAAGGAGCTTGGCCTCCGCCGAACAGATCTTATCATCACTACCAAACTATTCTGGGGTCTGCGCACTGGTCCCAATGATGGTGGTCTCTCGAGGAAACAGTAAGCCTCGTCTATGATTGCACTTTGGAGTGCTGACATAGTTGCAGCATTGTTGAAGGGACTAAGGAGTGTCTCGAGCGTCTTGGTCTTGACTACGTCGATGTTATCTTTGCGCACCGCCCAGATGTCTCGGGTATGGTTAGCTATATATGTCGAAGAGACCAAATCAGCTCATCTCAACTGTTTAGTCCCCATGGAAGAGATAGTGCGCGCATTCAACTGGGTGATTGAGAAGGGCTGGGTATGTTGCCTTAGTAGGAGAATGACAGCAGAGGGCTCACGGTATCTAGGCATTCTACTGGGCAACATCAGAATGGTCTGCATACGAGATTGAGGAGGCGCAACGTGAGCTTTTTGTTAGGGAGTCATGAACATTGCTGATAAGTGATTGCTGTAGATGTCGCGACGAAACTTGGGCTCCAGGGACCTATTGCGGAGCAATGCCAACATAAGTAGGTGTTCCTCATTTTTGAAATTGTGAATTTCTGAGTCCTTGATTAGCATGTTCCATCGTGAGCGCCCCGAGAAGGAGTACCGGTAAGTCACTATCATCTTCGTTGTGGTCAGTGGCTGAGACAAATTTACCACAGCCCTTTGTACAAGAAATACCAGCTAGGCACCACTGTCTTCTCCGCTCTTGCTAGCGGTCTTCTTACTGGAAAGGTAAGTTGCTTTCGACAAGCCAACAATCATTGTCTCATCTCGAATGTAGTACAACGCCGGTATCCCAGAGGGGACCCGTTTCTCGACGCACTCCAACTTTTTCAAGGGCACGGTGGACAGTTTGCAAAAGGAGGAGGGTCTCATAAAGATCCGCAAGGTCAATGAATTGAACGTGCTCGCAGAACAAGGTATTTCCTTCCTTGCACACAATTGTTCAAATTGACACGCACCGAATAGAACTTGGATGCACTATCACGCACCTGGCACTTGCGTGGGTCGCAAAGAACCCGAACACAAGCACTGTCATCCTCGGAGCATCGAAACCTGAGCAAGTCCTTGACAACTTGAAGGCTCTCGACGTCATTCCCAAACTCACCCCTGAGATGATGGACAAGATTGAAGCAATTCTGCAGAACCAGCCGGCCGCCCCAGTAAGTGCTTGCCTTTGACAAATAAACTTTACCAGGCTGAAATTTTATGCTTGTAGGCAACATTTGGTCGTCCGGCACTAGATGTCAACGGCCGTCAGTGAGAAGAATGATGAAATCCACCTCGTGGACAGAAAATGAGTTTCTAGTATCAATAGTTATAGAGATACCGTGACTGACTCATGTGAAAATTAAAGTTTTGTATTGCCATGAGGTGGGTGAACACGGAGCCCCGTCGTTCGACAGATGTCTTATCTTCCTTCAAGTTCCGGCAGTAGACACTCATGACATCGCGATTGAGGTATTGACTGCAACTCGGAAGCATGTGTAAGAACTTACACATATCAGTTGTGCAAGATAGTCAGCTTAAATCGCTAGTCCACTTGCTGCGCGTCGCTTTACACCTGAAATGGGGTCTGATGGGTATGAGAATAAAGGGAGTTGATGTTGACGGCGGAAATTTTGTGTAATAAATAACACCCCTATTATTTAATTTCGACACGAACTGGACCAAATCCAGCGGAATTCCAAAAAACTTGTCCTTTACAAGTCGAATTAGCAGTGAGCTCTGGCCGTTGCGATAAGCATCCAGGCAATCTCGGCATGACACACTTGCTCTGCTCTAATGGAGATTTCTTCTATGTTTAATGCACGATGTCAGCTAAGAATTTCACGCCTCTTCTCACTTGCTCGTCGTTGTGTTGGGTATGTAAACGAGTTCGAGCTCTCAAGTCCTCATCTCATTTGCTCGTCGTTTCGTTTTTAGCTTGTGCTCTTGCGAGACTTAGTAAGGCCAATTAAACCAGTAGGTTTAGCAGACATGATTGTATTTTTGAAACACAGCCTATATTTATAGTTCAACCTTCAAACCGCGGCGACCGGGACGCGGCTTAGACTCGGAAATTCGATGCACCAGCTTTCACATACACATTAGCACCTATATAACTTGAGCTGAAGCCATGATAAAGTCCCATCGTGCTCACAGTAAACCACCTTACCGCACACCATCACTGTATCAGTTATGTCTGTCAAAACAGAATTCGACCCCAAGAACATGCCGTTCCGCCGCCTGGGCCCCAGCGGCCTACGGGTTCCGGTCTTCTCACTTGGAGGATGTGAGCAACTTGCTAATTGGAACAGTATTATTATGATGCTGATAACACCCCATAGGGCTGACGCTGGGAGGAACCGTTGTTGGTGACCCTGTCAAGGTAAGGGATCGTAAATCTTCAGACTCGTACATGAACGGGGAGCCTCAATTCGTTGTCACAATCACAATCAGGAAATCATCAAAGTCGCCTTCGAGAATGGTATCAATATGTTCGACACCGCTGAGGGCTACGCAAAGGGTCACTCGGAAGTTGAAATGTGCGTACTCAAAGAAATTTTGTCGAATGAATGTAACCTGGTCTCTATGCAGGGGTCGCGTTATCAAGGAACTCAACTACCGTCGCTCTGATTTGGTTATCACCACAAAATTGTTCTTTGGTACCCGTACTGGTCCGAACGACACTGGTCTCTCCAGAAAACAGTGCGTGCGGATAAAACTAATCAGGGAATGTGTGAACTTATCATCAACCTAGCATTATTGAAGGTACTCAGGAGTCACTGAACCGTCTTGGCCTCGACTATGTTGATGTCCTTTTCGCACACCGACCTGATTACACCAGTATGTTTTTAAGTTGTGAGCAGAAACATAGACATTGAATACATCGATTGCAGCGCCGATGGAGGAGACTGTCCGCGCTTTCAACTATGTCATCGAGAAGGGCTGGGTGAGTCTCAGCTCTCATGTTTCTTAGTCCTACTGAAGGTCTTTGCAGGCATTCTACTGGGCTACCTCAGAATGGTCTGCCAGGGATATTGAAGAGGCTTACCGTGCGTGTTGTCTGTTTCTTGAATAACCCAACTTCAATACCCCGTCCAGATATCGCTGAGAAGTTAAACCTGATCCCTCCTATTGCTGAGCAGTGCCAGCACCAGTGAGTCGACAAAAATATTGCGCGAGATCCAGCAACTTGATGGTGATTTAGCATGTTTCATCGTGAACGCCCCGAAAAGGAATATGCGCCTGTCTATAAGAAATATTCCGTCGGGACCACCGTTTGGTCTGCATTGGCTAGCGGCCTCCTCACCGGGAAGGTAATAAACATTCTCAAGATAGATTGCAGATCTGACTGCTGATGATTCGTGATCTTCAGTATAACAATGGTGTCCCGGCAGATTCTCGGTTCGCTGCCCACGCGGACTTCTTCAAGGACACTCTGAAGAGCCTGAATGAGGAGGAGGGTCTTGCAAAGATTCGCAAAGTTCAAGCGCTCTCCAAGCTCGCTGAGACGGAGTTAGGCTGTAGTGTTACACACTTGGCGTTGGCATGGGTTGCAAAGAATCCGAACACAAGCACTGTCATCCTCGGCGCCTCTAAGCCTGAGCAGGTGGTCGATAACTTGAAGGCACTGGACGTTATTCCCAAGCTAACGCCAGAGATCTTGGACAAAATCGAGACAATCCTTCAAAATAAACCTGCACCAACTGTGAGTGATGGTATTGAAATTTTGGATTGCGAATGCTGATCATCACCGCCCTGTCAGCCTACCTTTGGCAGGCCACCACTTGATGCCTATGGTCGTCTATAGGTCGATGATTTATCGGTTCAATAATTTTATGGCACGAAAGATTGACAGCCAGAAAGTGAAGCTGTATAGTAATAGGTGAATATACCCAGAACTTTATGAGATTCCGGGACGCATGAACATCAGAGCAAAATAAAGAACTCCGAGAGATTAAGTGTTGAGGGCTGGTTGGTAGGAAACTACAATATAAACGGCGTTGGTAAAGAACAGACGTCAAAACATTCTGGATTTAAAGGTGATTCGGTCAGTCCAAGTCTGTGCCTGCCACTTCGGAGTCAATGCACCTTCCAAAGAAGGTTGCACAGGAGAGTGATGTCGGTTTTTGCCAAGGAGGCGGTGTGCATCGCCCAATCTAAAGGTTTCTCTTGATTCCTTACCTGATTGGATACAGCCACCAGACGGTGTGTATATCCCACACTGCTTATATCACAATAGCGTCACCAGGTCAACTGCACAGCCGAGCAGGACACGCATTAGCAAAAATATGGAATGTGTCATTCTTGTCATAAAAACAACCTAAACCAGTGCGAGATTGATACTCCACCAGCACGAGTCAACCTACCGCATCTTCTGCGGTCTTGTTTATGCGTACATTTTTGAGGTATGAGAAGCGTACTTAGAATGACCCCGAGGCATCAGGTGTAGTAGACAGGGATTGACCAAGTGATCACAGCTGAAAATTTAGCACCAATGCCATGTGATAACGCACGCACGATAATCTCCTTCACCTCATGCATGTTAATGGGAGGCTATTTGATGCATTGATTGTTGGGAAAGTGTTCGCAGTGCATCATGCACATGCAATCTCTGAAATTAGCTGGGGAGGAAGCTAGGAGAAGATGAATCAGAATAACACTTATCAGGCTTTGACAGATATTCACCTTGCGCGGGAGATATTAATCAATATCGAGACTTGATGGCATATTCTGCGCAACAGTAAGACAACCTCTGGAGTGATTTGGAGGACCGAACTACTAATAAGACTCGGCAATCTGACCTCTTTGATGTTGCCGGAAATTGGTTCAGTGTGAAAAGGATGTACCCATAATGCACTACGATTTGAGGGATCTGCAAAGTAGTAGCCAGAGCACTACAGCCCTGATCGTCGCTCGTCGATAATTTCGAGAATGAGTTCCGTGTATCCAGCTAGGTCTTTTTTTTTGCGCCATTGCTATTTCAAAGATGCGGTCCACAGACATCTTGATGACGTCAATATTTTTGTGCTTGTACAGCGCCTTCTGGGTGGGTGAAAGTTTCTTCAGCAGAGAGGGCAGAGTGTTGCACTAAAGCTTCAAGTTGGCTTGAGATGAATATGCAAGAACAAGACACTTGGAGAACTTCTTTGTTCCAGGCTGAATCGTATAACGAGAACGAGAGCTTTATCTGAGAATTCGCTAATATGAGCGATATGGTTGATTACGGACTGTTGAGACCTACATTCGATTTTTACGGTCATATCTTATGACTGAAGATGCAGGAGCATGGATGAGGCTGCGGGGTATTATTTCCACTGGGAGGTCGCCCACAAGATACCCGGGGCGTTTGAATAGGTAGAGTGCTCTCAATGCCGGCATCAAACGGCCCATACACCGAGTGGAAGTGTAATGACAATGAATCTGGCTTGTAATCATGTAACTGGTCAGTGGGCCAAGCACCTCCAGTTGAGGCTTCGTTGAAGTAGTTGTTGGATATGTTTCGTCTACCAATTAAACGCTCGGCGTTGGTTATACTGCGCGATCTCATTCTGAAAAGCAAGGGAGTAATTCGAGTCGGGATCGACCGGGTAATGTCAAGGCAACGCTTTGAGAGACCTGTAGCGTTAAAAGCTGCAGGCTGGGTAGGATAGGCTCCATCATTGCTTGGGAAAATGTCGACCTTCCAACGTCTTCCTTAGACCCCTTGCCAACCCAATCTGGCGAATCATATCAACGCCTTGATCAAGAACGTCCTGTGACTCCTGTCACAAAAAATAATCATATCTTATATGCCAGCTGTTAATAATTAAGAAATTCTGACGAACCTTGCAAGATCCTCTTCAGCAGGACGAAGACCCATCGCATGGGATAACTTGAAGGAACTTTGACTGGTTTGCCTGGTACCAAGACAACTTGGGGCTGTGACAATACTGCTGTGCTGAATGCGAAGGTCAGAGCGGGGAGGAGACCGGCTTCCGACACCTTACGTGGTTCTGGAAGGAACATCGTTGGGCGTCTAAGAAGTCCAGTGCCACATGTCGATAGGACTCCTTTTAATCAAACGTTATTCCCAACATGCGAGTAGACGCCTGCTTGTTTTCACATTCACAGCAAATACCACAGCTTTAAATACCACAGCATCCTTCATATCCGTATACCCTTCAACGACAGGACGCCAGCAAAATTCTCAAGACCTAACTTAGGCCACCGGCGCAATGGCGAGCCTGAGCAAGGTGGGTAGCACATCATGCTTCCATATTAGGCGCTCGCACTAAGAGGTGTACAGACTGTGACTGCCCCTACTAGAACGCCGAAGAGAGTAGAAGTAAACCAGCGTGCGCTGGTCGATAAGGTGCTCGCTCGGTATCCCGAAGAGTTTACAGGTTCGTCGAGCCACTATACTGGGTATTGCGGTTGACTGAAAAGCGCTCAGTGTTCCGAGAACTATTACAAAATGCTGATGACGCTAGAGCCACGAAAGTCCTAATAGAGTTTCAAACGAAAGACTACGTTACACATTCTGTGGGAGCAAATGGCAAGACAAATGGAATCAATGGCACGACCGATATCCCGGACTTACTCAGAACGAAGGTGAGCTCGGGGTGGCGCTGCCTTTGAAATTACTAATGCTCCGCATCACAATAGTTGTACACATGGGTTGTTCGCAACAATGGTGATTATTTCGAAGATAAGGATTGGGGACGACTGACCAAGATTGGTATGATGGTTCTTCTGCCAAATGATTCGTGCTGACTGTTATCAGCGGATGGCAACCCGGACGAACAGAAGATCGGAGCATTTGGCGTTGGTTCGTAGAGTCATGTATCATCGTCAATTACCCTCATAGAGTTATTCTATGTAGGGTTCTACAGTGTCTTCGGTGTCACTGATAGCCCAATGGTCTTGTCTGGAGGTAAGTGCCAAGCCCTTTCTTCGACTAGGTCCACCATATCAATCGATACACCTGATAGGCAAAAGTCTATCGATATTCTTTCAAGGCGATCAGGTATGCTATAAAACCCCGCAAACTTAGTACAAGGATGCAATACTCATATATCTCCCCAGCTATATACATTGGATGATACTTGTGCTCAGAGCGAGTGGACTTCCATCCAGATGGTGCTGAAGGAAGATATGCAAGTTCCCGCACCGAAGCCATTCGACTTGGCGCGGTTCTTAGCAGCTACTATGACATTTATGTCGAGTGTGGAAAATGCCCATGTTTACTTTGACAACAAAATCTTTATGAAGATCGCCAAGTCCAGACAAGTACCCAGCCCGATTCGTGTTCCCAAACATATGATACCGAGGAGCAAGGAGGACACCATGCACATCAAGGGACTTTCAGTAGTTAGTGCGTTGCACCTTGTATTTTCGGCACGTGAAGCATACTGATTTGTTATGACAGCCCAGGAAATTACTGTTGAACTCACGGATTGGGCACGCGCCGCCGGAACCAAGATGACATCTACGCATCGTTCTGGTCATGAAGTCCAATCAAAGGATCCTGTGAAACGTAAAGGTTTCTGGGATAGCTCAAAGCGTGAAACCCCCAAAGTTGCCAAAGTCACCAAAGCTTTGTCTCGCGCGTCGACTTATGACCACGTGTCCTGGGTGACTCATAATGCCAAATATGCGGTATATTCGGCTCAAGTTACGACTACTCCCAGCAAGGACCTTCATAAGGGTTTAAGAGCAATGACGAAGAAGGATCCTCCTACTCACTTCGATTTTGAGATGGTCTACGTGAGAATTCTAGTGACCTCGTTCTTTACTCTGTGCTCATCATGATAACAGTTCTCCAAAGAGGAGCTGGATGCAAGAGCAGCAGAAGAGAAGAGCGATCCGGACATGGGAAGCATATTCAGGGGACCGCAGGGTCTGTTTCCTCAACTAGACCGCGACGGGTATGCTACTTGTTTTTATTTTATTTCTGTGCATGTTGTCGATGATGTTTGTCTTAGGGAATATATGTCCCGGATCTTCATTGTAGGTTCTACATTGTGTTCAGTATGAAACGTACTGATGAGTTGCAGGGTCAAAGTACAGCACAAACGACTGGTATTGGTGGGCACATGTCTGGCCGCTTCATTCCTACTGTCGAACGAGGATCCATCGATCTAACGTGGGTCCACATTTTTTGCACGTAAAGTTGTCTCACGATTGCTCAGAAACGGCCATATCGCAAGTTTGTACCAGCCTCCCGGTCTGCTTCCTCGAAGTTGTACTGACAATTCGTACAGAATGGAATCAAGAACTCCTGTATGTAGGTGGGTTCCTTGCGAGGTTCGTATACGAGCAGGAAATTCGCAAAGTCCAGGATGCTTGGCCTGTAGTCAACGGTGTTGTTGTCCCGACTGCTGACTCTCGGGCATCAGCTTCAAGAGAGAAGGCCTTGTATGCCATGCGGTACTTCACGTTCCAACCATCTACTCCGGATGCCAAGGTGTCGAAAATTTTGCAGGATGCATTTTTCGACTGTTTCGACTATTCCTCTAATGTTCATTTTCCTATCTTGACAAATTCCGGTGTTCGTGACACCAAGGATGTTCGGGAGATTCACGCCGACTTCTCCTCCTTCATGAAAATGGTGCCCACACAACTTCCGACGTCACCTGGCGACCCACCTAGTTTAGTCGACTCTCTCCCAGAGAAGTATGGTGTCCGGGCGTACACTTTTTCGGACGTGGTAAAAGAACTGAAGGGAAGGACCTTGCAAGAAGAAGAAATGATTGGTTGTCTGCGGTGGTGGGTCAACTTCATAAGTTCGCTTGAAGCCGATGAAGAAAGGGAAAGCACCCTCACATTCCTGTCCAATCTCACGGACAACGCCAAGTCACGAATTGGGAACTCCACGCGTGTTATAGAACTTTGCTATATCACCAAGTTTGTCGATTCCACTGTTTGGCTTCCTTGGCTTCAGTCGGACGATGCTCTTCCTCCAGACACTATCCCATTTTCGTTTACCAGGGTTCTCGACCGACGATACATTTCCTCATCTCTCTTGTGGCAGCCAATGACGGTTGTGGACTGGCTGAGTCATTTGATAAGCCCTCAGATAGACGCGGCCCATGACATCCGCAAAAACGCTACGTATTCCAACCGTGTCTTGGGAGTTCTTGGGAACATCTGGCCTACGATGTCCAGTGACATGAAATCCCAGGCAAAGGATCTCATGCAGGACGTCCCATGGATCGCAACAAATCTGGGATTCCGACCCCCTGGTGGAGCGTATTTCCCAGAAGCAGATGTCTTCCGTGATTTGCCTGTTGTCTCTGTCAACCTGTTTGATCAACAGATTCTCACTGTACTCAGCGAGCTGGGGGTCAAGCGGCATCTTAACTTTGAAGAGTTGTTTGCCAAGTGCGTTAAATTTCAAGCCCTTGATTCAACATTGTTGATCACTTTTCAGGGCGGACAAATTGAGCACGTGGTCGGCGACGGAGATGATCAGATATCTCAGCACCGACCCAGACGCCATGGAGAGACTGGAGGATATCAGGAAATACGCTGTCTTCCCTTGCGATAAAGGTGGGAAATACTGCATCACTAACTTGTACCTTCCACATGGGGAGATACGTCCCCTAGGCCTACCAATTCTCGCTTGGTCACGCAGGATCGACAAGGATTCCGAGGATGGTACTTTGTTTCCTTCTGTAATAATTTTTCTCGCTTTCAGCTGACTCCACTCCAGAGCAACTTTTGACTGATATGGGATTCCTTCGACACCCACCTTTGGAGAAGCTCATTGAGATTGCTGGAGGCCCCGACCCTAAAGTTCAACGTGCTGCCTTTGGGTACCTTGCGAGCAAGTTCGATGAGCTCTATGATACGGAGTATGATCCTTCAAAATATGGCGATATGCCGTTTATACCAGCTATCCTAGACGGTCATGAATGTGTAGGCGCTTATGAGGAAGTAAGATTTCCTGTTATTTTATCAGGATTCATGGGTCTGAAGCGGGAAACTTGCACAAGGTTTATTCTGATCCATCATGGGCGTTGATGGGGTTCCAGAAAGTCCATCCTTCTGTTGACAGGAAGATCGTCGGCCGACTGAGGTTGCGAGAAGCGCCATCTGCAAAACAAGTGATCGAAGTTTTCAGGAACAATCCACCCAAGGATGAGACCACAGCGGTGAAATGGTTTGCCTTTCTCGCAACAAAGCAAGGTTAGATATGCTACTTAGCTAATTCTCATTCTCTGAACGGTTCCCTCTTCGTATAGTTCTCTCTCCTGGAGATCTTCAGCAAATCGCCGAGATTCCTATCGTCCCCGTCGTCGAACCCATCCCGCAAGGCCATTCAAATTCCGTTGAGCCTCGTCTAGTACCTCCTCGGGAGTGCTTTATCGGTGGCGGCCAATACGGAGAAGGCCACCTGTACCGGCGATTGTTTACCTTCGTTGACTTTGACGAGCGTGCAAATCGGTTTTTGAAAGCTTGCGGGGTCAAAACCAAGCCAGATTGTTCTGACGTCGTCCACATTCTAATGAAGGACCCTAAGGACTTCCTCAAGAAAGCTGGTGCAGAAGGAGACCCCGAGAAGTGCGTGAAACCATGCAGAATTATCCTTGTGCTCATTGTCAACGCAGATACCTTGTCGAGCTTCGTGGAATTGCGGTTGGGTATGAGGGGCTTTCTGAAGAGGACAAGAAAAGAATGAAGACTGCGCCGATATTTGTCGGCTATCGCACATCAAAGTCCTCTACAGATCACTCCGCTCTTGTTGTCAGGGACGAGTTCCAACTCGTTCCAGCGTCTAAAGTCTTGCTCGCTGATGACATGGAAAACCGTCGGATATTTGGAGAGTTTGTCTGGTTGGCTCCACAGGATGAACTGCTCGAAAGTAAGCTAAGCTACCTTTTCTTTGGACGTGGACCCGGCTAACCAAGTCGCAGAGCTCTACGAATCAGTAGGATCTGGGTATTTGAGCGCTCACATCAAATACAACGTGAAACCAGATAGTGAGCAAACTAAGTGGACTCGCTGCGAGGAAGTGCGAAAGGCGATTTTGGAGAAGTTGCCAATATTTTTGCATGAGTTTGATGAGCAACGTCTCAAGCAGGCCTCAGCGCACCGGAAGTGGGATGATAAGTCACGCTTTGTCGTGAAAGGATGCAGAGATCTTAAAGTGGACAAGAGACTTGACTCTAATTACCGCATCGTTGCTGAATGTCAGAGAGAAAGCCATGAATTCATTGTGTCCGCAGAAATTACCACAGAAGAGAACGGCCGTGTTGTGCTATGGCTCAAGAAAACGGAAAGTCTTGACATGTATGAGTGAGTGCATTCGTGTTCCTCCAGATCGATATATCACTGACGGCTCTTTAGCGTCGCTGTCGCACTTTGCCGTCTGCTTTTCAAGACTCACAAGAAGCATGATGTTCTGAGTTTGATGACCATATTGGAGACGGACAAGGAGGTGTTGAGGAAACGGGGCTACGATGGTAATTGTTCATGGCTTTCCTGCAATGTCTTTATCTCACCTGTAGCAGTGGACAGGATTGAGCAGGCTCATGAAGCGGCTAAACTTGAAGACAAGCAAAAGGAAGAAGGTACGCAATAAATTTCGAGTCAACTACCTGGCCTCGATAACGAATTACCCTCCAGCGCGCGAAAAGGAAGCACGCAATAAGCATTCAGATGGGTCTGGCCGAGGGCATCATAGTAGAGGCAACACCCCTTTCCGGTCCAGACTCTTTGATTTCTTCAGGTGGCAGTCGGGCAAGAACACTAGTGTTGACGTCAAAAAAATTGGTATGTCTCATATTATACCTCAAGTACACCCACAAACTCACTTTATGCAGACGACGCGATCAAGGAACTGATGGAACAGTGTACCAAGGGACAAGCTAACCTAAAAGAACAACAGGAGATTCGGAATAGAGAACACAGCGGTGCAGGCAGGAAACTGAAAGATGTCAAATACTGTACTGAGCTTAAGAGCACCGCTCTAGAATTCGTCGGTATGTGGGACGTTATTGATAACCACGTCCTGATATGAACGAACTTCAGATGTGGGTGGCGCCGCCGGTCTCATACCTGTTTGGCGACAAAGTAAGTCCCCTGGTTTTTGACGTCAGCATTGATTAACAGTCGCAGTCACTGCACGTGCGGCAATTCCAGGCGAATTAACGGACTTCGCAAACATAGTCCATGGACTGAACGGAGTTTTGAACTTGAGTAATAATGAACAGGGCATATTCAATATCTTCTGGCATCCAGAGGATCCTGATTTGATGGGATTCAATCGCAACCGACTCATTTTCTTGAACCTTGCACACTATACGACAAGTGGGTGAACCTTCATGCTGTATATCAATAACCCTTACATGTTATATTGCACAGAGCTAGAGTCTGGCATGACACTCGGTCAGGCATATATTCACTGGTGCGTAAATGTAGAACCTCGCTGACCATGATGTATTCATACGCCTTGCCCAACAGGTACTACATCATCTTGCACGAGATAGCCCACAACAAAACCCCTTTTCATGACGAACATCACGAGTTGTTGGTCTCGGCACTAAGCTATCGATTCTTGCCACGTCTGCACGACGTGGAAGAGGTCCGTGAGTATTTCAATTGCGCAACAGACATTTCGTAGCGGGTACTTGGCTTGGCCGCCGCACATAGTACTTTGGGGACATTAGGTGTATTTCTGAGCTGTGTTATCCATACTGCCTTATTTATCTATATCAATCAATCTATATTGCATGCGAGTTTTGTACTGTGCGCCTTATTAATAAAAGACCAAGCTAGAGGAGCGGCTGATCAACAATCTTATTTCCTGTGACTTTTGATATGTCGAAACCTAATCACCGTGCATCACGCATGCACAATCAGGCCGGGAGCGACAGAGCTGATGTTAGGGAATGCACCGTTCAACTCGCTCTCGCAGCTCGTGGTCTTTGCGGTGATATAGAGGCTTTAAATCACAGCTATCGAAGCAAAGTTGTTGTCCTCGGGAATAGGTGAGGCAGTGTGATGTTGCGCGAACAATACAATATATTATCGAAACAGGCACACAAGAAAAGATCACCGCTATCGAAAGCATCGACAATGACGACGTCCGCAAAACAACACCCTGAAAGAATCGGTCCACCACAAGGCGACCAATATTGAAGCTGCTTATCAGGGTACAACGCTTTGGTATCCCCCAATAGTAGGGAGGCGCATCGATATGGTGCAGGAGTAAATATATGTAAGGGTTTCTCTGAGTATTGCCACCATCTTGTGCGCTGTCAAAAAACTCTCGGTGCTTTCATGAATATCTTTGATTTGTGGTACCAACCTATACAAAGGTCAATCAGCCTATGGTGACCGTGTGGAAGCCCACACCTGTTGTCCGTTTGACTTGGGAATAAATGTGTTCAGGCTCACAATACATAAATATCGATAGAAGGTCTCTCTGACGAAAGAGATATAGTGACAGGCGTATCAAAGCTATACCATAGCCTGGCCGTTGCAGCCACAATGGCAAGTAACTTTCCATCCGCAGAACAGGCACTGATACATCTACAAGATGTACGTTGCATAGCCTGCGTTTCTTCGAGGTTCCAATGTGGGTATGCATCTTTGTCGTTCGCCACAGACGAGCGCTTGCAAGTATTCAATCCAGCCTATCGCATTAGTTAGGCCAAGATTTCGAGTTTCGAGAAGGCCTCGACGCTCACTTATGAGAGGAAAACAACTATCTCCCAAGCTCATTGTGTAAGTGAACTTCGAGTTGCAGCAGGATTAACACCTTCCGTCTCCTGAGTTTGCGTGGACGAAGCAGTACTACTGCTGAATTGCGGGTCAGGCAGTGTAGTAGTGCACTGGCTATTGAATGTCACTTCTACAGTCCCACATGTTGGGCGGCGTTGATAATCTTCTCATTTTTCGTATTGGAGAAGAGAAGTTGGCACAATGATATGTGCATGCGAGTAAGCTGTGGCTGCTGTGCACTGACGGAGCATCAATAATTCTCAGGCTGACCCGGCACATGTTCATGAAAACTTTGAAATCAGTGTAACCCCGGGCCAACATGAGGCGATACAATGTGGCAGTACGACGTTGTTCAACACTCTGGACTAGGGTTGATGCCTATTACGTAATACGTATAACTGACGTGCAAGACCTGCTAGGACAAGAGTATCCTTATTCTCAACAATCCAGGTTTTGGTGAGCTTCAAGCCAATCGTGCTCGCCGGCTAACACATCGCCATGCATCTCACATCCTGCGACACTGCCTGTCAGGGCCAGGGTAAACTTGGCTGAAATGCACAGCATTAATTTAATAATACAAGAAGAAGCCTCACCTGAGCGCTTGTGTTAGGACATATTAAGTTGTGGGTCCCTCTGTGTGGCATAGCTACGCGTGTCGAGCGTGAGGCCAGCTAGCGCTGTTACGGCCCACTTATACTGACGCTTTAGAGTCTCAGTACCCTCACACATACTTACTATCGCATTTCCATGAACATCTCGAGACTGTCCAGTGCAATGTGTGAGCCCGAGGTGAGCTACTTCTGTTAGCGCCCAAGAATTTTACTCTTTCGGGGCTCACCTTTTGGTTTGAAGATCAAGGCAGTGGAAGTTAACCAGCGAGACCTTGTCGATAAAGTCCTCGCCCGTTACCCAGAGGAGTTCACAGGTACTTTTGGAACTACGTTAGGTTAGAAAGAAACTGATCGATGACTCATTGCTATGAAGTGTTCCGAGAACTGTTGCAGAATGCGGACGACGCTGGGGCCGAAAACTTCGAAATTGTATTTGAGAGTCAACACGGATGTGCGAGTAATGGGATGATACCAGGTCTCAATTCAACTCAGGTGAGCGATCAGGCAGATTACTAGCTATACGCAGTATTCATGTTTTTGTTCAACAAGATTTCCAAATGGCTCGTCAAGAACGATGGTGCCCAGTTTCAATCCGATGACTGGGAACGTCTGACGAAAATCGGTCTGTGAAGATTCTGGACTACTTGATGGGTGCTGAACCTTTTATCCAGCCAAAGGCAATCCGGATGAACGAAAGATCGGTGCATTTGGAGTGGGTAAGAATCATGCATTCCTTATTCATCCCGAGACATAAGGGCAATTTCGTGGTACAGGTTTCTTCAGTGTGTTCAGTGTCACCGACAAGCCCATAGTTAAATCGAATAGTACGTGATCCTTCAATGAAGCCTAGGTGTCGCTCATTGGGTGCCGCAGGAACGATGGCATCTATTTATTATGAAGGAGACCAGGCATGTTTTTGCGTAAACTCGTGTTTCAGCACATCACTTCTGACCTGCATGTAGCTCTTTGTGAAGAAAGAACACAATTATGACCGCGACATCTTTGTGAAGAAAGAGCTCAATTGTGATCGCAACAAGCCTGAGTGGACCGTGGTGATCGAGATGGAGTTGAAGCAGGAGTCGCCTGTTCCGAGGATCTTTGAACTCACACGATATCTAGTAACTTCTGTGACGTTTCTGGCCCATATTCAAAGCGTTAGGATCTTTCTGGACGGCACTGAGTTGTCTTACCTGACAAAAACTCGGAATGAGGCCAGTCAGCTAATACCCATTTCGAAGCATATGGGAAGAAAAAGCTGTGGTGGAACGATGAACATTGATTCTGTTGAACTGATCTGTCAGTATTTCTTGCGCCTTTGCAAGCCCACGAAGGTTCTGACGTTTTTGGCAGCCCAGGAGGTCAACGTCATATTCTTTAACGATACATTTGTTGGAGATCCAAAGACGCTCGTCGCACGTGCGGAAGCGGAAGAAGGTGGAAATCCGACGAAATCCAAGAGTTTCTTCTCAACAATGTCAAAAGCGAATGGAAGAGTGGCAGCTTCAAAAATGGCAACAACCGCTTCTAAAGCTGCGAGCCTCAAATCTGGCGCCCAATTCTCAGCGAACTATTCCATTTACTCTGCAAAAGTTAGCGTTTCAGCGAAATCGAATATGGAGAAGGGTTTGGATTCCGCAATGAAGAAAAAACCTCCCAAAGATTTCCCATTTGAAATGGCTTTCGTGAGTAGACACCTTATAAATTCCGACGTACTCCTATATCCATTATCCATAGTTCGGTAAGGACGAGCACGATAAGCAGGCGCAAGAAGAAGATATCTCAGGGTTCGGAAGTGTCTTCCGTGGTCCTCAAGGACTTTGTCCTCGATTGGAAGCGTATGTCAAGGCGTTCTTCCTGAGCGTCAATTCTTCTTCTGACGTTCCGCTCTGACAGAGAACACCCTGCTCGAATCTTCATTGTCTGTACTTCATAGTGTTGGGCTGTCTCATGTTGTCTCATGTGCATGACAGGGACAAAGTACGGCTCAAACGACAGGCATGGCTTGTCACATGTCTGGCCGTTTCATTCCAACTGTAGAACGAGGCTCGATTGATCTTGCGTGAGTATTGCGCGACCCTGTGTAAGGATATATCTAATGATTTACCTCATAGTAATGGGTATGTCTCCAGTAAGTGGTGAATTGACACTAGACTATAGTTTTTTTAATTGACGTCATGCCATGCAGAATGGAATGAGGAACTCCTTTACGTTGCAGGCTTTTTGGCGAGGGTGGCTTATGAATCTGAAATGAGCAAAGTAAAGGATACGTGGCCGACGCTGGAGAAATCAGATGCGGAAAAACTAAAGGCACTGGCATTGTATACGATGAAGTCCTTCGTCTTCCATCCCTCCACGCCTGATCCGAAGGTGTCCCAAATGATCAAGGATGCATTTTACACCTGTTCAACATCAGATAAATTTCCGTTTATATCCGATCAAGGGATTCAGTACACGAAGGACATCCGTCAGTACCATCACCACTTCGCTCCTTCATGCGCACCCCAGTATTCCAGTGGAACTACGTCCCATATTAATGTCCATGACGCTTCCTGAGAATCTTCGGATCGGACCGTACTCATTCAAAGACGTCGTGAAAGAACTAGGTTCGCGGTGGCTGAGTGAGGCGGAGATGACTGCTTGCTTGCGTTGGTGGAGTACTTCACCTAGGAGCCAGGATTTGACAGACGAACAGCATGAAAAATGGCGGAACGAACTGCTCAGAGTAGGCAAAACATACTCCGGGGGGAAGGAAGTCAAACTTAGCTCCATCAGCAAATTTATCGATAGTCGAATGTTGAGTGTTCGCCGTTTCGACGACCCTTTTCCAGACGACACGATACCCCCAACACTTATCCAAGGCCTGAATCACTTTACGATTCCGGATGCTTTTGGCTGGCAGGAGATGTCAATCATACATTGGCTTCGACACCTCAGGAGCAATCCACCAGATACAGCGCATGATATCACGAAAACGGGCAGTTTCGCACAACACGTCCTCATGGTCCTCAGTAATTTTTGGCATTCACTGGATGACAATGGTCGTTCCGAAGTTCGGAAGATTTTGGAAGATATAACTTGCATACCCATCTCGAGTGCACCTTACATGGTGCGACCCCAGGAAGCGTATTTTTCTGAAGCCGACGTTTTTCGCGACCTTCCTGTCGTTAGACAAGAGCTCCTCTCTTATCCTTACACAGAACAGGTTTTGCAGTATCTGGGGGTGCAGAAACGGTGCGACATCGAAACATTCATACACAAGTTAGTCACTAGGAATATGACTTCACCATATTTGCTAAATACCTTACAGAGCAATGAACGGTGTTAGATGGAACGCCATAGACCTGGCGAGGTATCTTATTACATCTGCTCAGGAACATGTGACCCGTGTCATGGATCTAAAGATCTTTCCTTGCGATGGTGGTGAAAGACATCATATCAGCGAGCTCTTCGCATCCGTAGACTCCAACCGGACACTCAAACTGCCTGTAATCAATTGCGAGTACTGGGAGCCAAATACCCAGGAAGGTGTGTCGTGAACCGGTTTGATATTGCATCACCACTAACCGAACATCACAAAGCACTATTTCTCATTAGAAACGGGTTACGCGAATACCCTACAATTGAACAACTCATCAACATCGCATCTTTCAACGACGATAGTGCCATTAGGCATGCTGCATTCGGGCTTATTTGCGGACCAAACCACGAATCATTCTTTGAAAAACAATTCGATCCGTCAAAGTTCGCTACGTACCCCTTCATCCCCGGTGTCAGGGACGGGAGACCTTGTCAAATCCCCCATAGCGAGGTCTGTTCGTGCACGAACGCTGGATATGTGTAACTAATGCCACGATTGAAAAGGTGTTCTCGGATTCAAACTGGCAAGTTTTGGGCTTCGGTCATCTGACCAACCAGTTCAATAAGAAGAACATTGCAAAGCTGAAGATTCGAGACCGTCCTACCACTGAGAAGCTATTTCAAGTTCTTGAATCGAATCCGCCGAAAGATCCTGGAACTGCAGAGAGGTGGTTCAAGTTTCTTGCTGAGAAAGGAGGCAAGTAGTCTCATGACGCCCGCGCTTTCTGTGTGCTGATAAAATGTGCAGTTTTCTCAGCAGGGGAACTCGAAAGAATCGCAGACCTCAAAATTGTTCCTGTAGAGGTACCTTCCGAGCAGCCACAATCCAGTAAAGTCTCTTATGTAATAGTATCGCCTCGCGAGTGCTTCCTGAAGTCAGAATCATACCCCGAGGAGCACTTTTACCAGCGGCTGTTCAAGTTCGTCGACTTTGGCCGTAGTGCCAATGCTTTCTTGAAAGCATGTGGTGTTAAGGAACGTCCTGAATGCATCGATGTTCTCAAAGTCCTCCTAGACTGTCCAAAAAAGTTCCTCGAACTGTCTGAGCACGACCCTGAGAGGTGCGTATCGGTACCGGAACCTCGACTCGTGATACTTATGTGATCTAGATACTTGGCCGAACTGCGTTTGATTGCGGTCGGTCATAAGTCTCTTCCTCGAAAGATCCACGAACAAATGCGCACTGCCTCAATTTTCTTGGGATATCGACGAGGGAAAAGCCGCGACGGGCACAGCCATGAAGTGGACGAGTTTGAACTTCGCAAGGCCGAAGAAGTATTGGTCGCCGACGACATGGAAAGTCGTCGCACCTTTGGCGACTGCATTTTTATTGCCCCGCAGGAGGAGCTGTTAGAAAGTGAGTGCTTGCCTTCTTTCTGGTATAATATGACATATCGCGAGTAGAGTTTTACTCTGAAATGAAAGTCAAGTCGCTGAGCTCTTGCATCAAATACACCGTGGAACCGAACAAGGAACAGCTGAACGCACCTAGTGCCCTTGCCCTTCGACATGCTATCATCCAGAAGATTCCTATTTTCCTCCACGAGTTCGACGAACCACGCTTTAGAGATGGGATGCGCCTGTTACGGTGGCATGACGAAAATCAGTTCTTCGTGCGAGCCTGCGGAAGGCTTGACGTCACGAAGAGATTAGACTTTCCAGGTGCGACTACTGGACCTCAGGGACAAAAAGCGCACCCCACCGAATTATCTGCCGAGACCCAGTACAGGGATGACGTGCACGTGTTATGGATCAAGGAGCCAAATGCTGACAGTTATGAGTACGTGGTGCCCTGTATCGCTCGATATGCGTGCTCATTCATTTTAGTATCGCTGCAGCTCTATGTCGTCTGTTATTCTCTACGTATAAAAAGAATGATGTCCTGTCTCTTATGACCATCTTGGACACAGACATTAATATCCTCAAGCGTCGTGGTTACGATGGTGAGGTTGCCACTGTCATCTAGGAAGCAACGCTGATCGCATGTTTAGTCGATAGAATTCTCTCGGAATATCGCGAGAATCTTGAAAAGGCTGAACATGGTAAGTTTACGATCAATGTCATGATCTTTCGTGCCAGGGAAGATACTTAATGAAAGCAGGAGAAAGTCCTTCCAATGGGACGCCACCTGTCCAAGCTCCCCCTCAAGATGCATGTCCGGGAAGCGAACCAGCCAGCGATAAGCCGGAGGCCGTCAGCACATTTGCGAAGTTGTTGCACAAGTTCCGCAAAGACCCTAAGTTGGGCGAGATCAAGCTTAGTGAGATAGGTACTTTAAGTCTATTTTTAGTGTTCAAGACGGGCGCCTGAATGGTATTTAGAAAACTCCATCGAGAAGGTGAAGAATATCATGGGGAAAGAGGGCGGCGATAACGACACGCACATCAGCAATCAGGAACGGGTCGGCGGAGGGAAGAAGCAGAAAAATGTTGGATACTGTGATGAGAAGAAGGTTGCAAAGACGGATCTCGAAGAATGTGGTACGTTGTCCAACTCGGAGCCTAGCAGCCTATTATTAAATCGACGAAGTGGGCCAACATGTTGGGCATGTCAAAGTCTGGAAGCGAAGTGAGTTGAATACTTCTTATTTCCAGCTGCTAGACTGACGTTTGTTTCAGGGGGGACACTGTTGGATGTTCCTAAGGAACGCGAAGCCTTTGGAAACATCATTAGTGACCTCGCAAAAGTCTTTTCAATCAATCAGACACGATGTCACGTATTCTTTCACGGCGAGGACTCGAATCTAATGGGTTTCAACCGCAATGATCAGATATTTTTCGGTCTGGAACACTATATGCAGAACCGTAAGTGATCATCACGATTGATTTCTCTGTTACAAAGGCTCATGCCTACTACCTAGACAAAGATGGTCCTCCTGGAAAAGCTTACATTGACTGGCAAGCACTGACGAAATCCTGTCTTTTGGCAAGTACTAATAATCTGCAGGTATTATATCATGGCGCACGAGATGGCACATGTGCACACCCCATATCACGACGAGCATCACGAGCTGTTGGTTCAAGCGCTGGCGACGAAATACCTGACTGAGCTTCACAGTCTGCCAGCCGTGCGAGAGTTGTTCAAGTGTGCTTCTTATTGATTACGGTACTGTAGTACTGTCTTTTCAGTGGGCATTCAGGAGGACATTATGATACCCTATTATCAACGAGTGCTCGATATTCAATTGTTATTTTCTGCCACATTTTACTGTGATGTTGACCTTCTCAACTCGCGTTGTGCGCCTGACGCGCGTTTACCCGTGGGAATTTATCATGAATAGCATTACCAACTCACGCTTTACATATTTGCACTCATGGATCCAGCCTCCTCTGAACCACCTGCAATTGATCCGTCAGAGTCACCGTCATTTCAAAGATGGCTGCGCAAAGCTGCTCAAGTATCAGGTATCGGGCTTACCGCGGATGAACGAGACCGTGACCGGGTTGAAGTACAGCATCGCCGCTGCGAGCAATGGAAGACCGAACTCCTAAATTACAGTCCGTCTCATTGTTTCTGCATGGTCTGATCCGTATTCATTCCAACGCCACGCACTTTTTGCTTTCCTAGGCCCTTCAGTTGTTTTTATGTTGAAGCATCTTAAGTTATCCGGGTGCCTGGTACCGTCCTCGAACATCGTGTGTGCCCCATGCGATCTCACGCGTTCCGGAGGCTTCCATCCTGCCGGGGCGATTGTCCTTTGTCAGGGCCATTTTGGAGACAAGAAGCACATGGAGGATACGCTCACACACGAGCTGGTACACATGTATGATCACTGCAAGTTCAATGTTGACTGGAAAAACCTGAGACATCACGCATGCAGCGAAGTGAGTGATCAGTGTGCCCCATCACAGCTTCAAGTTTTTATTGATGTATGCCGCGGCGCCCATCTATCGAAGATCCGTGCTAACAGTTTAAGTGGTGACTGCCGGTACATGCGTGAGTTGGGAAGGGGATTCGTGTCATTTTCAAAGCAACATCAGGTATATCGACATTTCTATGCTATCTTATGCTGTGCAGTCCTATATCTATCTCTTTATCAGTTAAAATGTTTGCTAACTTGGAATAGGCCTGCGTGAGACGGCGTGCTATACTTTCCGTGCGCGCGAATCCCATGTGTCCGGACGAGGCAGCAGCTGAACGCGCGGTGAATGAGGTTTGGGAGAGCTGCTTCGGTGATACGCGACCGTTTGATGAGGTGAGTTGTACCCGTTTTGTTGTCTCTCGACAAGACAGTGACGTACATTTTTTGACGTCGGTATTCACCATGTTTCACACGCAGATCTATTAGTAGGTGAAAAGGGAATCGATGGCCGTTGGACTATTCTTGAACACAGCTTGTCGCGATTGCAGCCTGAATGGAAATCGGAAAATTGTACAACGCCACCTGGTTGGACTCACAATTCCTACCAAGATATTTTTTTCCCGTGGGCATCGGTGCTGGTCCCTGGGAAGGGTTGAGGAATTCGAATGAATAATGTCTACTATTACTGACTAGAATCTATAGTTGGGCATGTCTACGGAATAAAAAAACGCGGGAATGATGAAGCATAGCAAGGATTAGAAAGGAAATGAATCCAGCGTGTTCGTGAATCGTCGGCTTTTGAAGCAGGCTGCCATACCCCGTGGGAAGACACCTTATGGTTTAGTTCTGGCATAAAAGCTGCTTGTTCGATTTAACTCTTCTTCAACTTTCCTAGTTTTCTCCTCCCCGCTCCTCTCTGTCGTCGTCGTCTCCGTCGTCGTCGTCATCGTCGTCCTTGTCTAGTTTATCTCCTATACTTCATTTACGATCTCACCATGTTCGCTAGAATCGCGTAAGTCTCGTATTCACTGTCGTCGATGAGCAGGTTTATGACGCGTCGTCAACCACCTCCTTAGTGCTCTTGCTGCCTTCGCTGTCCCTCTCGTGTCTGCACTGACACTGAACGCACCAACAACGACTCCTACGATTGGTGCCACGGTCAATCTCACCTGGGAGGCGACCACCTCTGACCCCAGTAGCTTCAATATTTACATGGCGAACACCATCTTCCACAACACGTTTGCCATCGCAACCGATGTGCAAACCTCGGCGGGTGAATACACTCTTGTCCTTCCCCCGGTCCCTGTTGGGTAAGCACGCTGCATCTATCCCTGCTGAATGAACAAATAAGAGTGGCTGACCTCGTGGTATAGTGATGGTTACACCCTCGAGGCTACCGACATCAGTAACATCAACAACGTCTACGCAACAAGTGGTGACTTTTCCGTTGGTGCACAGACGACTGCCTCAGCACCGACGTTGTCCACCACCTCCACTTCTATGACCATGTCTATGCCCATGAGCTCGTGAGTAATGATTGTTTGTCATTGAGATAATAGTCTGACACTGTTCTAGGGGCACGGGTACGGCGTCGACTGCTACGGGTACCTCCCCTTCTGGCAGCTCGTCTGCATCCAGTACACCTTCGAGCATCAGTGGCGCTGCTGCATCGTTCAAGATCGGCATGGGCCCCGCTGCTGTCGTCCTTCTCTCGGCAGTAGCTGGCGCAGCTATCTTGTTCTAATCTTAAACCAAAAAATTGTCTCAGCGTACGCGAGGGTTACATATAATTACAATTTCGGCTTTGGGATTTTACATGTTTTACATACCCTGGCTTCAGTTTTCGATTATCGGGAACACTACGTTATTTTGTAGTTGCAGTTGCACTTGGACATATTCTCGTATTTTTCATGGACAGACAGTGGCGCATTATGGATGCATTGTTTACTGAGTTTGTGAGCGGGAGAGGTTATGTTGGGTTGGTCTCAGTTATTTGACGTTGGCGTATCTGCTCTTTTGCATGTACATACCACGGTTGTCATACGAAGGGTGTTCTAATGATGGGCTTCAGGAGTTTCTGAATGATCTGATGGATGATTGACGTTTGCAGCGGACCTTGTTAAGCTGCCACAGCGAACGCCATTGAAATTGTCATTTACGGTAATGGATCCATTACGCGCCTCCGAAATGCCGTCAGCCAGGAGCTCACCTACTGACATGGAAATGGGGACCTGTCATGATACTAGGTCGTTCTTACAACAAAGAACTGTGGTAATGATTATAAACAAAGCGCACAAACTGCGAAAAATCACACAGAAAGCTCCACAAAACGACATGGAATGATCATGTGTTGCATATGCGAGCGAAAGAGAGAATACACATGGATGTCCCATAATAGTCCCCGTAGCACGCCCAAAGCGAGTCGACTAC
Source organism: Suillus spraguei (assembly GCA_016800925.1). Classification (NCBI taxonomy): domain Eukaryota; kingdom Fungi; phylum Basidiomycota; class Agaricomycetes; order Boletales; family Suillaceae; genus Suillus; species Suillus spraguei. The sequence goes on from JABCPU010000168.1 coordinate 83,547, forward strand.
TTCAACTTCTTCTTGCTGTTCACGGTGATGTTAAATTAATTTCAGGTGAGAGAATGAAAGACGCACGGGCGGAGTTGTGACGAGTGTCCACATCCACGCTTACGGCAGTTAGTTGCGCGAGGGGGCAGGCGTGCGTAGCATTTTCGGCAAATTTGCTTATCGCAGTTGTATTTTGCTGCGAGAACCTTTAGTGAGGGCTCGATGATTCCACCACGGAGACTATAGATAGGTGAATACGTCGTTCAATGGTAGTATAGACGCGCGACGCACCGAAGGACAAGGTGGAGGGTAGACTCCTTCTGGATGTTGTAGTCGCTGAGTGTGCGACCATCTTCGAGCTGCTTTCCAGCAAAGATGAGACGCTGTTGGTCGGGGGGAATGCTGATGCAATATTAATCTTTGTAGTATCAAGTATATTATAAATCGTACCCCTCCTTATCCTGAATTTTTGCCTTGACATTGTCGATGGTGTCAGAAGACTCCACCTCGAGGGTGATAGTCTTCCCTGTGAGGGTCTTGACGAAGATCTGCATCTTCAGATGGCGAGGTTGTGTGTCTTGCGGTTGTGTCCTCCGGATGAGCTCACTGCGTAGCGTGTCGGACCGTGGGGAAATTGAACAAGATCTGTATAGTTTCAATAGGTGGCTGAGTTTAGGGTAGGCTCAAGCGTGATAGTACTTCGGTTGTTTCCGAAGCGCTCTTGTCTGCAGTAACAACGACTAGGTAAGTGCTCATCAATGTTGGTCCTTTTGCGATGAAACAACTTCGTAAACTCAGCTCACTTCGATGCCTGCTAGCAGGTTCTGAGAAGAACGCGATCTACTTTCTGATCTTTTCATTCTGTATTGTGCCACAAGGCTAACTCGTTCTGCAGGACCCTTGTCATGTGGGCGGACACCACTCGTACGACGGAGAATATGGACACTTGCAATTAGTGAGTTTTCATGTTTCTGACACGTTATTAGGATAGAAATTCTTTCGACGCGACGTGCTTGCACACTGGACGTTGATCCCTCGCGGGATCCCATTCAAGTCTCTGATCCCCGTCTTTGTTTCTTCTTATTAATTGTTGCTAACTTCTTTTCTTCCAGTACTTATGTATGTGGGGTTCCTCTTGCTTCGAATTCGATGAAACAGTGTGGCTTCATCCTCATAAAATTTTTAAGTAGTAATACAAACGCAGACGATTACGGCATTGTACCGTCCCCATACCAAATGGAAGTATATAAAATTATGCCATAAACACGACTTGAGCTTCCTATCCAATTGCAATCGAGCGACATTCAATATTTCAATATTCAGCCTAGGATACTTCCGCAGTGTGTCCGGTTTAAGTTAATTATCCTTTTTGCTGCCTTGCAGAACATTACTCGTAACACTACCAACTTGTTTGTAACTGACCGAGCCAAGGTCGTCTAATCTCGAATTCCATGGCAGATTTTCGCCTCGTTAATCCAGAAGGTTGGGAATATGATCTTCAGTCGGTGCGTGATACCGGCGCTTTTGCCAAACAGGCTGCTCATAGTTCAACAGGTATACTCTGCTTACATAGGCTACTTCCAGTTGCACAGTGTCCCATGGTGCGTCTGGCCTTCTATTGCGTGTATAAGACGCGTTTATGGAGCTGCACAGGTACGACCGAACATGGGGACAATTCTTCGAGACGTTTGAGCAGTTTCTGGGATTTTCATGGCCTGTCATTACCGTTACAGACTCATGGACTGGCCGTGCCCACATCGTCACCCGACTGACAACCGTTGGCGCGTTCATCAAGATGATTAAGACTCGGTGCGTCCTATCTCCCCCTCCCTTACCGACCCGCAAATGAAAAAGGAACCCTCAGTTTCGGCGAAACACTTCCAACACCTGATAACATGCTGAAGGTTACACACTTCGAGACGTCCCAGCGACATTTACGTAATGTTGCAGACTGGGCGACTTACAAGAAACTTTACACGACGCTTCCAGCAGTAGCGCTTGCAGCGTTCAAGGCTAGGATACGCAGCGGCGAGCCAAAGGCTATCCGGGAACTGTGGGCCAAGCGCGACAAGACTTTTTTAGCTATTGACTTTGAGTGGAGCGAAAGGAATCCAGCAACGTTTTTGGAATGGGGGTATGCGGCTCTTCGGTGTGGGCATCTTGAAGCGTATGTGGTTGTTCCTTTCCGTGAGGTATGGGTAGTTGATGGGTCTGATTTGCAGCGTTGGCGCGTGGCCTCCGATGCCCGAGTCGAATTACCGGTGTGTTGTGGGTTGGCGGGCGTAACGGCCTGGCTTATGTGTATATACACAGGAAGGGACATTATATCATTGGTGAACACGTGGACAAGATCGTCAACAAGCATTGTCCTACGTACCCCTGGCAGGTACGCCTATTCAGACCATCCTTTCGTGCTAAACTGACATATGAAGTAGTATGCTGTACGTCTTTCTCTGGGCCATTTACTTCCTCCTTATAGACCATCTCCTAGTGGGGCGACAGCCAAATAATCCCAAAATCGAAGTTACCCCAGATCGTACAGTCTGTGATTAGGTAGAATAGTCCTGCGCATACAGCTTCGGTGTCACTGACGTCATCTACAGCAGTCTAATAAGCCCAGACGCAGAAACCACCGCCAACAGCCTCGTCCTTGTAGGACACGGCGTTAGCTCTGACATCCAGCGTCTCGAAGAAACTAGAATCAGTACGTCCTCACCCCACCCATGCATTCCAACTAACGCAACCTCAGAAATCCCACATAACGTCCTGATAATCGATACCGCCTCCTTAGAACGCTCGCTCTTCAACGCCGGCGAGCGAGGAACAATGCGCGATCCCCAAACAGGCAAACTCCGCGTCCAAGGCTCTACGCTCTCCCTTGGCGGGCTCTTGCACTCCCTGGGGATCGACCCCCCATGTGCACTGCATAACGCAGGCAACGACGCGTTTTTGTGTTTGCTTGCGTTGCAGAAGATGATGGAACCCGGGACAGTTACGCCTATACCTGATACTGATGCAAGGAGGAAGCCGAAGTCGGCGGGGTTGTGTATGGGGGTGCCGACGGTGTTTATGGGGCATTTGACGGTGGAGGATGGTCGTAGTTATTGTAGGTCGCCTGGTGGGTCTGGATCACCGAGGGTAAGAGAGCGGGGGCGTGGGGTGATGGATGGTGTGATGGATGAGATGGGACCAGAGCGTAGGTATGGGAGTGCGTCTCCGCCTGAGATGGGTGGGGGCTGGAAGGATGACAAGGAAAAGGAGAGGGAGAAGGAGAAGGGGTGGTTTAGGTCTACTAAGGGGGTGCGGTCGGTGACGAAGTGATGCTGGTTGGCTGGACACTCGAGCTTGATACCTAGTACCTTGCCTCCTATTTCTTTCGAGTATGATGTTCCCTTTGTTTCGTTTCGTTCCTCATGGGATTTTTTTGCTACTCATCTGCATACCTTACATGCATGTACAGTCAAACAGTAATTCTCGGACTCGTACATAGGACTTTATAGTATGCAGCCACGATATCGATACGTATACATAATGCTGGTGCTGCTCGAGGGTCTGATTAAAGTGACGAAGGTAATTACAAGTGACATTGCTTTTTATCGTCGAAACATTTGTCCAAAAGTACTCCTGGGTAATAGCGATGTACGGACCAATGACAGTATTCTGTGCACTTGTCCCAGGATTATTTTCGAACACGGTTGCTTGGACTCGATCAAAAGACTCGGAGCTCTGAGCTGCGAGCAAGTCACGGTTGTTCAATTGACTCATTGAGTACGCCAACTCTTCAATACATAGTCAGAGTAATAGCGGTATGCATCTGCCATCATATATGGCCGATGATCATCATCATGATCTGTAATTTGGTGTCAGTCGTATGAATTATTTCGTAACAATAATGAAACTGATCTCAAGTGACGACGCATGTTTGACGAGGCATCTCTCATTGAGCATTTCTAGCGTGGATCTCCCATGCGAGAAGTAAAAGAAATATATTTCTTGTTATTCATACCATGAGTGGGCAATTGTTTCATCAGCATCTTGGTAACATGGGTCAGACATTTGATTAGCAAGATCATATCAGTAGTCACCTCTACACATTTGTTTCATAGCTCAATAATATCCCGGCACTGGGTCTCTATCCCAGTAGTCATTTGCAACACGAGTACTGCGAGCGTCTTGGAGTCCGACGGGAGAAAGGTATAGGTGTGGTTTGGTACAACTATTTTCCTATGCAAGATCTGCAGGGCTTGGAGCGCAGGAGAAGATAGTAGGATATAGTTCGGCCATGGGGTTATGGCGGAACAATATCCTACTAATCAAACCAGCCCTGGGATCGAGGACTGGCCATCCAATTGAGTTTCAGCCATCAAGTCGAGTTTCCTATAGGATCTCTGGACCGGGAGGGGGGGACTTTCTGAGCCTGGACTTGTCGAGAAAGGAAGTAGTTAATGGGCGAGTAGAGGCAGAGCAGGCGATTATGCAGGTACGGAGCATCACATCACCAGGGCGTAAAGAAGGTCCGACCAAGTCAGGTAACACTGAGTAACAAGCTATTCCTTATAAATGACTCGATAGGTGGTGATTGAGTTTACTCTGAGATCCGGGCTCCTAGCTGAATTCGGACCTGGTTCAGAATAGGAAGAATTGCATCATTAAAGTTAGGATGGAGCAGGGTTGCGGGGCGATAAGGCTGTGAGTTTCGGTGTCAGTAGCGGATAACAAAAACGAAGGGAGAACTTAGCTTTGCTCAGAGGGAAATTCGGTTCTCAATTATTTACATACTTTCAAGACGGAGCTCGGTCACTCTACCAAACCGGTATCTACCATTGAGAGGAGTTGCCCAAGTGCGTTATTATAACATGTATTTGATAAATACACCACTATGTCAGGGTATGTCATGAGGAACAGAGTGGTGAGCTTGGATATGTCAACCCGATGCTGAGAGACTATCTTTGTAATGGTCAATAATCACGACTTTGAGTCCTGACCGAACAGCGATTAGACTCAGAGGACCGTACTCGTGAACCCAATCCGCTATGGAAGAAAAGCCTAATCTGCAAAAGACACCGTGAGCACTGCGGAAGACGAGCTGCGAAACTTGACTGGCGAGGCAGCAAAAGATGCCCCCCCTAAGGCCTAAATTGAAAGGGCAAGGTGGGAGGGGAAGCCCGTTCTTCGATTGAGAAAAAATTACACCTATCACGCTAAGACAGGTCAGCCAGTTATACCGTGACCGATCGGAGGAGCGCAAAGAAAGATCGAAGAGAACTCATGATAAGTAGCTTCTTAACTCCAGAGGGTTAGTAAGTAACATCAACCATGCTGAGGAACACACTAATTTTATGTAAATCCAGTTAACTAGCATACTTTACCATCACTGACATCTCCACGGAGTCGGAGTATCATCGAGCGACAATTCTGCGCGGCAAATAATCATCACCGTAATTCGGCTTGAAGACCTTTCTCTGGTTTAGGAAGGTGAAAATACTCCTTCCATACCAAGTTCGGGAGCAGCGCCTGTCAGAAAAGTACAGGTTGAGCAGCTGTAATACAGCTGGTGGGAGGAGCCCAAAGGATTGGATGTAACTCGTCATATGTCACTGCTGGCCTGCGATAGTTCACTTGCACCTAGTAACACTTGGCTATTAAAAGAAGCCTATGGAAAGCATGTGCACAACCTTTTCGGCCAGCAAACCAGGTCAGATTTCTCGTTGTCTCGTCTGTTTCTTGTCCGGCGGAACTCCGTGACATGTATGGTATCAGAGGCATTTTTGGAGTACAATTCTTCCTGGAGCAGAAATAGCGACATGACATATTCTTGATTCTGATTCAGCAGATAATGGGTGTTTTATCATCCCTTCCAGCACAGCCGGGCTCATGCTGGATGAGTTGACAACAACTCCATACGTGGCTCACATGAAGACTACATACAATTTTTTTCTTTTTTTTCTTTTTTGAAAAAAAAAATGGAGAAGCGTAGCAATTGATGCTACAGGATATATTTATAGATGAGCATTGCGATGCATGTGATACCAGACTGACCAGTTCAACAGCCCCAGAAGCCCAGCTGACACGAGTTGTCGTCATGCACCGGTGTTGACAGTGGTTCCATAAATAGGACAAGCGGCACCAGAGCTTGAAAGTCGCATGTAGCCTTAACTCTCAGCAAGGCTAGGGCATGGCCGTTTTTCTTCTTCTTTGATTCCAATTTATGTCCTTTGCGGGGGCATGAATGTATAGGGATTTTCTGGAACGGAAGCGCATGGAGTGACCCATTAAGACCTTGAAAATTGCACATCAACGTACAAGACATCGGGTTCCAAAATACAGTAATACCTGAGAATTTAATTGATTCCTTAGTTAATGTCTCGGTAAAGGACAATGTCACAGTAGCATTACCAAGATGGAAATCCTGCCGTGTTACGGTCAGGCTTGTCGTAAGGTGGCCTACGCAGGATAAATGGATGTTATGTATTAGAGTATTGCAGGACGAACTAGAAGAGAAACACAGTAGTTCATGCGTTCTGCATCTGCAAATGGCGAGCCGCAGTGCTTGTTCCTGGAGTGAGCTACGATGCTGCAACAACTACACGCTTCACTGGACCCTGCACATTAGTACAGTTCCTAAAGCTAATGAGAACATAACTTATACCTGAGTTCAGACTAACGAGGCTTGACAGGTGTATATGCCTTCGCAAGTACGTTATTAGCGCAGGACGAGTTGGATAAAAAGAGTATAAACCAAAGAACATAAGTGTAACTCCAGACACGGCGTCATTCCGCGGAGCGGAGTTTAAATTATCCGTGTGCTTAAGCTTCCGAGTTACTGACGTCATCATTGAATATCTAGCTTCTTTCGAAATCAAGGGTATCTGACGAGAGGTTCAAGGATTCGGACTCGTACTCAGCGCTCAACTACTGCTTGATCAAACGTAGAGGAAGACTTTTGATTGACTTACGGTCGATTCACCGCGTGCTCTTAGCATTTTTATTTTCGCACTGGTTCTTCAAGTGCGCACTCGAGTTCCATCCTCACCGGATCAGCAAGTCGCCGTTCCTCGGTGTCGCAGGCGTTTGTTACATGTTTCCAGTGTTACACCATCATGATAGGACTACAAGGTTACATCCCATGATACAGTAATCGGTTGCTGAACATTAATCCTGATCTATTCATCTCTGCCACTCTTCGTGCGCTCGATCTTATCTCCCAGTACTTGGCTCAGCCGCTCATCTTATGAAATGATTCTTGCTGTGGATTGACGCCAACTGATATCAACGTATCTCACCCTAACACACCTGTGGTTTGTCGTGCACTCTTCTCGCATTACTCTAATTTCGGATACCGTAGAGCTGCCCCATTTTGCTATCTTCTCCCTTTATGGTGTCGGCTCGCTCTATCATCCAGGTGTAATCGATCATAAATAAATCGTGCTGATTTAGCGCCACGTTCGCGATAGCAGCTGGGCGCTTGTATTTCACGCTTCTCGGGATGTATTTTGTAAAGATGATCGTTGCATCAAAGAGACCGTGGTGATTTCATTCCGTTCTTTCCGAATCAGAGATTCTTACCTTACGTCATTTTACTAGTCCTTCGATAATGACGCTCGTACAAACTCTCACATGTAGTAGTGCATGTGTACTCGAAGTATATCTTAACCCGATAGCGCGCACTATTGTCGCACCTGTGAACTTTTTTTGCCTGCTAAGGAAAGGTTTTATGCGGAAGATCCCTGACACACTTCGACTACTATCATAGCACGAATTACTTCAAACTTTCGCATCCATCGGATATTGTCACTGATGTAATATTGTGCTTTTCTCACTCGATCTCTCGTTGGGTATATGCCAAGGCTATAGGTAAGTGACAAAATGGTACGACTAAAGCTACAGTATGTGAATCCGCAATAAAAGTCATATACGCTACAAATAAATATTCAAGTACTCCTCGAATTCTGAGGTATAATCTAATCCACTCTGACACTTTCTACGTAGTATGGGACTTGATAGATGTTCGGGTCAAAGAGCGACAGATCGTTCCACTGTGCAGAGAAAGAGGTCTGTTGAAATTGCGACGGGGTTGGTTGAACCAAATCCAAGTCGCCCACCATACCAACATGGTGGAACTCTGCCTGAGGGTGGCCTTGATACTCTAACATCGAGCTTGTTGTCGATGTGTCTGAAATTGGGCTGCTATTCCTTGTCCATGTCTCGTTGGGGATTACAAGAGGTTCTAGGAATGTCTATGAGAAGCGGTCGCCAACGACCCAAAAAGGCGTACCATAAGACGTGTAGGACCTCTCGTCGATTCCATAGGGTAACGCCGACGAGAATACCAAGGGTGAGAGTGACTCATGCCTGGAAATCGTTGTCGCATGTTCTCTCGACAACTGCCGTAGCAGTTCTGTAGCTGTGAAGGAGGTAAGTGATCATGCAAGCGAAGCATATTTCAGAACAATGCATACCTTTCTTCAGGATATCGTGCCTGGTTTGGGGAGTTTCCCCTGTTACCGAGTGAATTACTTCCCGGAGTTCTTGGAACTTGTCCCCTTCTTTGATCCGATACTGCCTCTGCGATGTGATTTTGTTTTGCTTCGCGGGACGCTGGTAGTGGCTTTGCGAACCGTGTTGGAACTGCATATCTGCAATAGCGCAATATCGACTCTACAAGAGGAATTAGAAGCCTGCTTTTATATGCCCTGCTATGCATGCTTCGTAAACTTTGTTTTTTGGACTGCCTTACCCATATAACGTTAATGCTCCGAAGGGTTCCTCATTTGGGTCAAGCTCTATTCATGCGGCCTATTCGATTTCACTGCCATTAACCGTAATAATCGCGCGTTTAAACCGCATGCTATGAGACGCTCGTGGAGTCAAGTCCTTGCTTGACCTCGGTTATTATGTCTCCACATGGTCAATCCACTCGGCGAGTACAAGGCTTGATCACATCGTTGAGTTAGACCGTGGTGATTTGATTGTTTGATGAGTCTGTCGACAACTACTTACGAAACGCGTTATCGTACATCGAAGAATGAAATCGGAAGGCGTCAATGCCACCGAAGGTTTAAAGTTCGTGTTCGGGTACCGTAGGACCTCCTGGAATCCGCCTGTGTATGTATAGCAATGCGTCCAGAGTAGAACACAATACCGAAACATGATGTCATAGGCGAGAAGTAACGTCTAGAACGTCGATTCCAGTATAATCGCTCCTTCACTTTGCTGCAGCAAAAAGAATTTATAGAGTCAGCGACTTGACGGAAGTTGCTGGAAATATTAGGGTATTGACATCATCAATGAGATGATCGTCACGAAAAGGGAAGCTGTGGGTACATTGCGGTACTTATTAAGGCTGTAACGATGGTCGACTGGGTATGGTACGTGCCGGAGCACCTACTTGGATCTGACCCGGATAACTCCTATCGTCCGAGAACTATTTCAAATTCAAACCCCGACTGCTGTGCATGAGACATACAAGAACCTCGCAAATTCCCTAGTAATTCGAGCATAGGTAGGCACATGAGACTATGATAATTTTGTAGTGTGTTACCAACCCAAGCGAATGGACTTACAGCCACAGTCGAAAACAGAACAAAGCTGGAAAGCAATGCAACTTTTTTTTAACTGAAATAGACATGGGCTTTCAGTATGTAAGTATATAGGTCAGACTGCTGCTCGTGCATAACCGTTACACCAAAAGGAGTATCAGCAACAGTATTTGCATGGGAACTCAGGTAGGCCAGCATGCATACACCCCGTCACGATTCCCCGATGTTTGGGAGTGAATTTGTAGAGGAATATGAAGAAACGTCGAGCATGGGGCCCAGCTCAGGAAGTTCTCGGAAATGTCTGGGCGCTGTTTTCGTCGTGTATTTTGAGATAAGGCTGCCGGAATCGAGAGAAGGAATCTCGATAAAACGGTCTGAACATATTTTGGACATGGTCGGAGTGGCTAGTGTGATCTTGGTCTTGTAGGGATTTATAAGTCACTGGTCTAGATTGGAGAATCATTCTGAGGGAGGTCGGCAGGAACATGTAGGATACCTACCTGCGCAAATATTGTGGTTATAAGTTGCAAAGTTATGCATTATGCGTCATTTTTGGTGATGTCCTATAGGCTATAGTGTGACAATGAAGCCCAGCTTTGGCCCAGCTCACGAATTGCGCAGAAGGCAAAGCGTCTCATCGAATTGAGTATCCGACGTGTAAGTGACATCAGGCCACTGTACCGTATTAGTAATCAAGTACTTTGTTTGGCTGCGCTCATTCCGGCACATCACAACAATTATTGTATCTGGATTGCCCTACCACGGTACTTACTGTATCATTCTTACAGTATCGCCTACTTCACAGAAAACATCTAGGTATTGACACTTGATCGCTAAGTTCGTTCGAGGCCTGGGTGTTTAGAATTGTGGTGCAAATCTTTCTAGTAAGCTCGATATCTCTCTCATTATTCACGATAGCCTGTGTCGACGCTCAAGGATATTGACTCGCTGATTTCAGCGCTCGGCGCTGGATTCTATGTACTGGCCTATGTATTCCCTGGTCAACCAGTCAGTGTTACCAGACGCTGTGTACTGGCAGCGAGCCACTGGCTGTAACTTACTTTTTGGTGCGTGACCACTGCTACACCACATCATTGATACATAGCAGAATGAGGAACACCCCATATACTACCTACCTGTTTTTTCTTTTGGAAGAGACACATGGAAAGATAAGAAAGCGTGTGGCTGCCTGTTATAGGTCTTGTAATGGTGAGTAACAGCGGTGGTCCTGGCTTTCATATCTGGTTGACATTGGTAAACAAGGTAATTGCAAATTGCCTTTCGTCCCAGTCGCGTCGGGTCTTGTCAATAATAATAAGTATTACTGAACCTGCAAAGACTTGTGTGTACTTAATCATAAATATTAATTCAGACTATTCGTAGTCTGGCAATCACTCACTGACAAAACAGACCGACGTTTCACTGGCAGGCCGAGTTGGAATACCAACCACGGTGTGGCCATGTCGAATTTGGTTCTGATGTAGGCCACATACGTTTTCAGTTCACTACCAGCTTACCACATACGACATCAAGTTACTCTTTCTTCAGCTTCTGTCTTATCCTGTTCAGCTGAGGCACTAGTGAGTCATTCCTGCATAGTTTATTGATGACATTGACACTGATACAAGTACGATAGCAGTCACATAGATATGGCGAACCAAAATACCAACTTACCCCTGTCAACGGATCTTGACGACGATTTGAAATACTTGTGTTGTATCCACACGGCATTCCATCAATCGCGAACCACAAACGAACTTCGCGTCCTGAAGGTTTTTGTCATCCGGTGGCAGCAGAAACTACCATTTAAGCCCCTCCGATCCACGCCCTACTCATAATGTGTGTATTTAATCGGTGCGATTTACTGTACCAATTAACCACACATACATTATGAGTAGTGGATCGAAGGGCTTTAAATGGTAGTTTCTGCTGCCACCGGACGACAAATGTTTCAAGTGTGCAACAACATATAGGACTGGAAGGCCAAATCTGCCGGTGCCGTAGTTCATGTTACAGCAACCTAGATGACCCCCGCCTCGGATACGAAGATCATACGGTACTACACGAAGGGAGTGAAAAACTTGATCCTCGCATCGCAGAACTGAGGGATCTGGCGGCATTGAATAATCTTGGGAAATTGTCGTTGGAGTAGGATGCTGAAACAGACTCGGAAGAAAAAGAGACTTAAAGCTTGATGTCAGATCAGGTACGTGCGCAATCATTTTTTCAAACCTCGTTCTCATCTGAACCTGCTTTTCGCATAACATGTCTGATTTTATTGTTTAATTCTATCGAAACATCATAAGATAGCTCCGAGAGTCAGATGACGGCTGACATAAATTTCAAGTACATCGAGCAATGACGTCACTCGATTGCAATTTCTCTCGCCCTCGCCTTAGACCACTTCGACGATGAATAACTCCCTTGAAAAGAGCGTCAGTATGACAGTATCTGTATCTATGTAGCATTAAGGATAATCATTTCGTTACTTGCGTAGCGAGGTCATGTTGCGAGGGTAGATAATCTGTCAGTCACCTGATGTGAACATCATGCTGTGCATGAGAAAATTGACGCTTATATAATGATACATGATTACGCCGCTTCAATGATACAAATACACAGATACCCAAACATAGGATACAAAAACACAGATACCAACGAAGTCGCAAAACAACACAAATGACTGCAAACTCACTAATCCTTGGAACTGCTCGCTACTTGGGCAACTTCTTGTTTCTTTTGAGCTGGCTGATCATCTTCGGCCTCGTTGAGGTAATGCTTTGATGGAATCAAGGCACTATCCCTCAAGATGTCAATTCTTTCCGCTTTCGCTTGAAAGCTGTCATATCCTGAGACATGCCAATGATGAACCTCAAAATGGACTTCAACTAAAGCTTCGTCCAACGTTCGATTGATATCGAGAGGACTGATAGGAATTTCATCTCGAAAAACAGGGAGAGGCAAAGCACGATGAGTGTACTTGATCGTCTTCGAGTTCTGTTGGAATAGGCCAGTTCTCTGTAATATCATCCATCAAGGGAGCATTTGGAAGTCGCTGACTATGAGGTGAATCAGGAATGCGAATGTTCTATGGTTAATGTTAGCAGAGATCGTTACAAGTTTTGCTTTACTTGCCTTTGGTTCAAAGACGTTAGTCACGACGCGAAGCATTTCTCCAGTTATATCTCGGATGATCATACACCTGATTTGCCAGCTACATCTTGCATTGCAGTTGTCAAAACAACAATCTCAACATGGCAGTAGACTTGACAGTAGTATCGAGACAGATTCAACATGGTCCCACTCTACGAGGGCGTAATCTCTAGTCAAAATAGTTCGAACTGAACGTGCTGCATTAATAAGATCTAATATTGTACTTAGCACGAGAATTTCGAGCTACTTATTTCTTTATGGAGGACGATGATTTGGTAGACGACGTAGTGACTGAAGAAGTGTAAGGACGATGAAGTACGAATAAATTGATAGCATTCACTCATGCAAAATGAATGATATGAATTAGAACGGAGCAAGGTCATAAGTTCGCACAGCGAACCCCTAGTGAAATAGGTACCAACGACAAATCTGGCAATGCACAGCTGGTACTAGTCTTCAGTGATGCCTTGGAGGCCTCAGCGTTTATTTGTTTAAATTGTCCGTCGAGGGTTTATGTACTTAGAATACCAACTAAAGCAAACAAGGCCTTATCTATTAGTTTGTCACACCACTAAATTACGAATGAATAATACTCATTGCCGGCAACGAGCTTCCCCGCCTGTCTTTGGACTCTTCGTGTCCCAAATCTTGTTGCCTTCAAAATGCGATTTTGTCTCCGCGAGTGACAGTGACTCGGACGTGACAAGTGACCCTTGAATGGAAGAGGAGACATTGACCTCCTAAAATTTGAAGTCTTCTCTTCTCCTATGACCATAACGATGGCTGTTGGATTATTGTCACTTCCTACAGAGCTCATATGCTATATTCTAATCCTCCTTAACCCCAGGGACGTTAGTCACTGTGCAATGGTTCGCTATTTTTTGTGGGCCCTATTTCCCCAGGCTAACTTTTGATCACGCTAGACCTGCAATACCTTTTTGGTCGCAGTCCGGAATTCTGTTGAAATTCAATACAAGCTTGAAATTTATGCTCAGGGTTTGATTAGTACTGAGACTGCTACCACGAAGTCGGACAGCATTTCCAGCAAAATGCGTTCATTCAAGAAATTGGCATCTATGTGGCAATCCGACTTCCATGCAAACATTATATTTGAAACAGCGGTTGCTACTGCTATCCCACATGCTCTAGGCATTCCCCCACCAATCCAGTCTGTGAAATGTGGACTTTGGTGGACGCACCTGGCATCGAAAAAATTCTGCGTTCAAGACTGCAGAACGAATACAAAACTCTCCCGGACATGGTCTGAAAATGATTGGCTGCCAGACTTTGATGCCTTTGACCCTCTGCAGGATCTTATAGTCATATTTTCTTCACCTCATTCGTTCACCGTGACCAATGCGGAACAAGATCACCGTATCTTTTCGGTGGAATTTCGACTGGGTTCATCTCATTGTCCGCATCCGGATGCCGTGTGCGCTTATTTGGAGTGCAAGCATTCCTTTGCTGCACCTGGCTATTACCGTGCTGTTTTTGCACGGCAGCCTATAATCCGTGGTGATCGTATATTTGTCTTTTATCGTATGGGAGACAAAAATGACTCATCGTCGTCTGGCATGTTCATACAAGTGATCAATTGGAGGAAGGGATATGCATATAATGTGAGTTTACTCTGTTCGTGAAAATTCTACTGCTCAGCATAAGCAGCATTTTTTATGTCAACCACATAGTCATGTTTATGTAGTTGATGGACAGAAGATTGTTGTCATTAACTCAGAAGGCGCGATATACTTGTACACGTTACATGGGCTTGACGGGCCACCTCAATGCCGGATCACATACCACCTTCCAAAGTGCCTCCATCTCCGCAACATCCATGTTCGTGGCCACCCATCATTCCACGGAACACCGGCTCACCCAGAACTCATGCCTAGCTACGTGCCCTGCCTGGAATCGCAGATCATGGTTTTAATTTTTTCTTTGGCAGGCCAGGATGCTATCCTAGTTGTAAATATGGCTATCTTCTCCGACGTGGCCCTGCATTCAGATATGCCCATCGAGATTCCTTGGTCAGACTGGGGACCTCGGTACACGTGCTACTTTCCGCACCACATAAGCCACCATATCAGCGTGTTTGGTAGCAAAATGGCCTACGCTCTTCCCCAAGATCATATTCCCAATCCTGGTCAAAGACTGGAAGGGCTCTCAACTGAGGGTTACTTCTACGTGCACATCTGGGACTTCAATAAGCGAGTCATTGCTCGTTCAGAATACATCAATGACCCCAAATCACCGGATCTTCTCATCTGCAAGCCAGGTCCAATGCCTGGCTCCTTTGGTGAAGACATCCTCCCGAATCATGCATACACTGCGACCATCTGTCATACACCTTTTCCGACGCGTGGCTCCAGTTTATTCTTGGAACAGGATCGGCTTACGTTGACGTGGGTATGTGTTCTTCGTTTGAATATAGGAATGGTCTGATCAGTGGCCGAATTGCAGGCCCAGCAGAATGAGATTAGTATCCAGGTCATTTCCTCCGTCCAGACAGAGGCTGAAACGACGTACGTGGTATATTAATGCACACAAAAGAGAAGGCTCGAAGAAGGAGAGAATTACGAACCTCCAAGGTATAGGGGGACTGAATAGTGAAGTTTGGTAATAGCTTACCTGCATATTATAAGAACGAAGCGTTTGATCCCGCGGAACCAATGCCCCTCGACGTTCCACTTCAGCACCTTTGAATATTGTGGCCTCACTTTGGTTCAGAAATGTACTCCACTTCACCTGCTTTTGGACTCCGTTACGTGAGATACGGTACATAGGCCAGGCCACCTGTTATAAAGTGCAACAATGAATTAGCACATGTTTTATATCATGTATGATGATTCAAGGTTTGATCAGCGCCGCCTGTAGGCACACAAGAGGCCCTCACGAATCTCACGAGATGAGTATATCATATTGTGCAAAAGGTGAAATAAATAACATATTTGACGATTCGAAAGTTAAACCATAGATAGGAGCATACAATTTTAACCTTAAGAAGCTACGAGAGTGGGGTGGCTCTACAGAACGACTAGGCTTCGTCCTACTCATCATTGTAAATCACTCCTGCAGCAGTCCCCACAAGACGATCAATGAAATATGACACAGCACCATCTGCAACAGCTTTATTGCTAAAGCAGCGCTCGTGAGCGCACACAAGGATTTCTGTCAGTTATTGACGCTCACCAATCGCTGTCTGGTCGACCGAAACTAATACCAAGCGACTGAAAATACTCTTGCAACTTGGTGAACATCCAGTCGCTCACAGCAAAGCTTCCAGTAAAAAATACAAACTTCACGTGACACGCCGGTCAGTGCACTTGCCAAGCGCAGTAATATCAACTTACTGTGATCGGAATACCTGTGGCCTTTCTTTGAGTTTCGAAAGCTTCGACGATGCTACTGATGGAAGGTTCAAAGAGGTCTGCTACGTCTTGTCTTTTTAGTAGTAACACGTTAGATATAAAGATTGCGAAAGACTACAAGACTTACCCACTCAATTTAAGCTGACCGTTACGAATATTGTACTGAGGATTTTTGTCTTTGTCGCGGATGGTACCGAACTTGATGTATTGCGAGTCTTCTGGGTTGCGGAACCTCCACTTGGTGGTGCTGTCGAATATGTCTGTCATTCGTTGGATGACGTCCGGTGTGCCGAAACGACTGCCGGATAGTTTTTCTGTCAAGTAAAATCAACAAGGACGCAGCATGACTAACACGAACATGCTGGCAAACCTTGAAGAAGACTATGGGCACGACGAGTCACGAAACAAGAACCCTGGAGTCGACCTAAGGACTGGAGAGTGAGACATAGTTCCAACAATCGCATGTCACTCACATTCAGCTGCAGCAATCTCCTTAACCAGCGTCGGGGATAAAGTTATCGAGTAGGCACTCAGATCAATTCTTTCTCCTCCTGCATTTATGACGACAACGCCTTGCCCTGGCGAGCTGTTATCATCTTCGCCATCTTCAGATGCAAGTAGTATCGGGGTCGTCGAAAATGCATCTGAGGCCAGGATATTAGCGACACAGTAATGCAAACACGCTTCTCCTTCGGTCAGCAAATGGACACGTGCCATGCCGTCTTCTGTGCTAGGAATGAGACCACTGAGGACAGCAGCTATCCTGATCTGTGTCTGCTGCGGACCCTCCCAGCCGTTTGGATGTGTAAAGACAAATTCGATGCGGTTCTCGGATGACCGCCAAAGATTAGATCCGTTTACATGACTCTCCTCGATATACCTGCGTGCACAACGAAAGAGGTATTGAATGAAGTCACCAAGCACCTCAACGGCATTTTTGCCTCGCGGAAGTAGTGAGATGTCGTCGATGACAATGTGGTTGGCAGTCAAATTTTTGGTCTGAAGGTGCAATTTCCACCTAAATGTTTAGCATGGTCGGTCAAGTAGAGGCGAAATTTCAATACACGCAAAACAGACCATTCAAGCTTCATCCATCCTTCATCCTCGGCCATTTCGATAATATGCTCCTGCTGTGCTTCAGCGCCGACAGCACGGACAGTTCCATTTGAATCGTAGTAGAGTATAGAGGGTATTCTTGAATTACCCCCGATGTGCTCTTGAGCTGGATATCTAATATTCCTAATGATCGGCTAAGCAGGTATGTTGTATTACGAAAACTGACCTATTCACAGACTGAATCTGTGGAACTTTTCCAGGATAAAGTATACAGTAGGAAATTGTGCTGTATGTAGTGCCCACGTCGAAGGCAAGGACCAATTTGGGGTCTGATCCACGATACGGCTGACGGAGAAGCATTTCTTGCGTAACTGGATGGACGTCGTACGTTGCTCACATCGTCCTATACTTAGTACCTCATGGCAGAGACCGCATGAATGCTTATCCGTTCACCATTTCACCATCTCACCTACAACGTTTGATGATGATGACTAATATCGGTGTAGCAGGGCGTACTGTTTGTGCCAGCCTCGAGGCATGGTGTGAGCGATCTACTGCAGATGCCAGGATGATTCGGCGTGGCTAACTAACCCTGATACGGAAAGTTCCTGCATCAGGAAACCCGCCTGAAGATAGATATTTTATCAAGCCTCCATTCCCAAAAGCACTTCTTCTTTCACAAAAGTGTCCAGGTATAACTGTAAGGATGTCCTACATGAACCCTTCACGGAAGCGAAAGGTATATACATCGTCAATGTCTGCATGAACGCCTCAAAGATGAATACAAACCTACCTTAGTAAATCATTTCACATCTAGTCAGCCTGGTAAATGTAAGGATTGCGTATCCTCTACGCCCTGACCAGTTTCAGATCCAACCTTTTCGATGCGTTCGAGACCGTCCACGTGACTTACGGATGCGAAAGGCGTTACTACCTTTCGTATTCGAGTCACGCGGATACATTCCTCCTTATTACTTCACTGCCGTCTTCAGTCCACATGCTCTCAGTTCCTGTTACTATAAAACCGTTATCTCTGTCTACATTCAGTCCTTCTTCCTCGTTACTGACACACTATTTTCCTCGCCACTGTCAAAAATGCGCACTCGATCTTCACGCCCTCTTTATTTTCTGTGGCGCATCCACGACGAAACCTTATCATTTTCCGTATATCTAGCTCGTGTACACTCTGGTATCTACAGCGAATTCTATCTTAGAAGATTCCCGCTCAAAAGCACCTTAGAAAAAGCCCTTGAGACGTCCTGCCTCAAAACAAAGTCTAGTCCTGCGCACATTTACCTACGACAATCAAATCCTTGCCTCTATTCGTTATCGTTAAACACTCATCTCTTCTCTATCGTTTCGTTCACAATTCCCTGCCGAACTCACTGATAGCCTTACATAAATCACCTATTCTCATGCACTAGCAATCAACTGAGGAAGTCTCTCCAGTTCAGCCTCGGGTTCACTGGTCGGGTGTCGTTCCCTTGGTGCCCTCTCAGCCATCATGATGTCAAGACGCGATCTGGACATATATGAAGACCATCAATACTCTGTGCTAGACATTTTAAATAACCTACAGGGCGTATCCCTTCAGCGTCACTCTCAAAGTATTGGGATGTATCCGAGTCATCATGATGTATCTGCATTTAATTTTTTAAATGCGTGCTAGCATCATGTTTGCATCAACAGGGAATCGCAGTTGAAATCAATGACATATTGTGTGAGTTAGAGCGAGGTTCAGAATTTACAGAGTGAAAGAAGCTGGTCATGACTTTATGTAATACAGCAGTCCGTCAACTTTTGAAATTCGCAACAAAGCTTAATTCAGAAACGAACGCTGGAATGTACATTACAGCTACCCACTTAGAGGCCCTGCTGACCATCAACTTGCGATAAGCCCCCATTTGGCATATCAAGTACGCCTAATCATAAAAATTCCGGCATGCACGCAGCACATGTACTAATGTGGAGAGCGCATTTGACCTTATTCATGTCTGTCCTAATTCATATATAGACAATACAACTTTCCCCTTGTACCGCTCCACAGCGATACTTAACGGGTCTGATCATGTCCGTGTCACCTCCCCTCGTGCCCACTGGCAACGCCCTCCACACTGAGGTGAGACAGGTCGGCGAGGACATCAAGTCATATAAATCGCCTGACCAGGACGCGAACCAAATTACTATTTCGTCCATCAGCGAGGATGAGCCGCTGGTGACCAGAAGGGAGTTGTGGAGCTATTACCGTGAGTTCCGGTACACATACATCGTCCTTTGTCATTCTCCGACAAAGCTAAACATCAGTGTACTGTAATGGTGACAATGTGAGTCAGTCGAGTGTTGTCGGGCCCGCTCTGCTTATTTACGCTTTACAACCAGGGTGTTGGCCCTCTGGGCTATTCACAAACACTATTCCAGGGGCTTGCTACAGCAGCGGGATATGATCCCCTCGCAGGTCCTGGCTCATCATGCCTTGCAACAACTGCTTCTGGTCAATGTGTAGTTCCCTGGGGTAGCGGTACAAAGTCAGTTTCTAGTGTGGTGCTAATCGCGAATGGCATCAGTTTTGCTATAATGACAACCATATTCACTACTATCGGTTCTGCTGCTGACTACGGCACGTTCGGACGGTGGTTACTGTTGACTGTCACCGTAGTATGTTGGGCTGCACAGTATGCCTCTATGGCACTTACCAGTGAGTTTCTGGGTGTCTCGTTTTCCCCATGACTTCTGATCGTTCTGTGTAGCGCCAGATCGATGGGTCCTTGCGATGGTTCTTTACATTATCGGTTTCGTATCTTACGGTGCGACCCTTGTTTTCTATGCCGCTATATTCCCTCGCCTCGCACGCAATACCCCACATGCGCGCCAGTTGATAGAGAAGTACGAAAGCGGCGAGATTCCTCCTGAAGTTTACGAGCAAGAAGAATCTCTGGAAAAGAATAGGATCAGCAATATCTCTACCGTGCGTTGTAGGGACTATACCTTTTGTCATCGGCAGCTGATGATCTTTCGATATAGGCTCATAGTAATATCGGGTATATAATCACCTTATCGCTGAACTTAGCGCTTTTGCTGCCAATGTCGAACAACCCCAAGGTGGACAATTATGTTCTCATGCTGTAAGCTTTTTGTTAGTCCAGTACTTCAGTTGTTGTATTGATTGACGTGTAGTGTCACCACGTACTGGGTGGTATCTGGTATCTGGTGGTGTGAGCATATTGTAGCTCGTTTCTGATATACTTCCTCCTAAGATCCCTCGAGTTGTCCTCCAGGAACCAAGGCCAGGTCCTAGTTTGCCTGAAGGCGAACGCTACACGACGATTGGATGGAAGCAAGTAAGTATCCGACAGAATATTTGTGAGAAATCAACACTCACGAATATCAGATCTGGGCTGCGCTGAAGACATACAAGCATCTTCCCTACACTTTCGTGTACCTGTTCTCCTTCTTCCTTCTCGCAGATGTACTGTTGGGTTGTCCGTCTCTCAAGCCACACTTAATATCTTCTTCTACAGGGGCTGAATACCACCGGAACCCTGGTTGCCATTTGCCAGAACAACAAGTTCCAATTCTCGTTCTTGCAGAACACCTACTTGGGCTTGTCACAGGCGATTACTTCAACTATCAGTACTTTTGCCTTCTGGTACATTCAGAGATATTGGAAGATTAGAACAAAGAAGATGGTGTGTAGCGCTAATTTTTCATGCACTCATTTATCTAACTATTAACGGTACAGTTTGTAGTAACTAATGTTGTCACGATGTTGATTCCGCTGTGGGGCATGATTGGAATATGGACAAAAAAACTTGGGTTGGTGTCATTTAACTTGTTTCTTCCTTCCATTGTCCCTCTAACATGCTCCAATATGTACATTAGGTTCCATAATGCCTGGGAGTTCTGGTTCGTCAAGAATCTACTTTTTTCTAGTTTTTTTATTCTTTTTCTCAGGGCATACAACATTGTATTCGGCCTTTTTCAGGCGCCATACTACGCATTCTCCCAGACAATGATGGCCGAGCTTAGTCCACCCGGTTTTGATAACATGGTGTGTAATTTCGTCGTACTTCCTATCTCGGCTTACATCGGCCAGTTCTTCGGTCTATTTGGTCTGTCCAACCGTGCTTCTTCTATGGTAGGACCCAATGTCATCCAGGTTATTATCGATAAGACGGGGAATAACTGGCAGGGGTTCCCGTTCCTCTTTGCGTTATGTACGACTGCTTCAATGGTGATCTGGTTTGGGGTCGATGTCACGAAGGGGCGGAGGGAGGCTGCGAGGTGGGCAGCTGAGCAGCGCAAGCACACACGCTAGAAGGATCGTTATATATGTCCATCCGATGTACCAAGAAAACAAATATCGGCCAAGATGGAGATATAACAGGCGGAATCATGTCATATCTACCACAGTTCAAACGTTCATCGCGCAAATGTAGTTTTTCACTAGTTGTATTTTATTAAGAAATCAGTATGGTCAGTTGTGGAGATAATAGTACAGTGGTACACATGGTAGGACAAGATCGTCAATCAATAGTCGTACGATGTGAGAGGTGACAGACGCTCGTCGTCGCAGCTTGAGCCACCTGAGTGACACCGTTTATGTTACTACTTAGTAACGTGAGAATGTACGCTCTCGCGTTACTAGTTAGAGGGAATAATCTATACTACAGTACTGCACCACTTACTTCAGTAATCAGCAGTGACTTCGCAGGTACGTTTTTTTCCTCTCGGCTTTATCCGACGGTGGCTTAGCTGACTACAGCGTAATCAACTTTCGGCAATGTGCGGGCTGGGTGCCGACCACTCCCGCGCCGCTGGCGCCAACGTTCCCACAGCCTCCGCTCATCGTCTACAACGACGAGCACGCTATATCACTCAACCTTACCCAAATCTGAGCGCATTTTTTGCGCATCCTTTTTCTTATGGTCTTACTCTACTCTTATGATGTTTTTTCAGGTGCATCTGTCTCATTTTAGCTACATATTCGGTGAGTACTTGTGTACCTTCTGTGTTCTGACTAAGCATACTAACTCTTGTTCCTCGCCGCTATGGGGAGACGGCGTCCATTCCGCACAACGTCGCAGAGGGTCACAATGACCGTACTTTGTCATACAGGCCCACAGACCACATCTGCAAGCCTCACCCATATACAAGCAGACTGCCTGCGAGCTGAGAGAGAGCTCCAATTCCAAGCTCAAGGTGAGTGTACAGATCAGTCTTTTTTTCATTCTTACAGTGATGTATGCGCAGATCAGCGTCACACACAGCAGGCTGCCCTCACTGTGGAGGCTTCGCTGGAAGCTGGGTCGACTTTTGATATGATGGACCAGTTTTACGATGGTGAATCGTTGATGCAGCGTTCAGACGGCAGCGATGGCGACATGGACACGGACACAGATACAGACACGGACACGGACATGGGCAGCAACAGTAATGAGGGCCGTTACTCAGTCGAATCCCGGCTACTCTCTGCCTATGCTAGGCTGCAATTACAAAACAGGTACATATTGTATTTCTTCTACTCAGTCTTTCTGGCTAATCAAGGTTACTGCAGCTCGTCGAAACACCGTAGTGACCAATGGACACGAGAAGCACGCTACACCAATATGCACGCTTCATGGCACTTGCAGCTGCCTGCACTGACAAATGCGTATCTCACTTGGAAGCATAACAGTTCGCTCAATGTTGCTCAAACTTCGGCTCACAAGTTCCAGGTCACAGCAGTGCATGTCTTTGGTACATTTTTTTTAAACGAAAGATTTTGTTACTTACATTTTCTAGAACTAGACTATTTTCATGATATCACACAACAGCACGAAGAAGTCGCAAATGTGTCTCTATTGCATGTGAGTCTACTTGGCTGCTCTCCTACTGCACCGACTGTTGCAATTAGCCTGCAATGTCTTGAGCTCTATCATCAGCTTCGACAACGGCAATCTTCATTCAGCATCCAGGCATTCACAAAGGTCTTGTGCGCAATACATAATGTAAGTCATTCTTTGTGCATGGACTTACAGCATTCTAATCAATCATTAGGTCAATTACGTGCAAACATTCCGTGATCAATTTTCGATCGCATTCGACATCTATCTCACAATACTTCATAGTGTTCGGTCTCAAGTGGACATGGCACTCAGTCGCACAGATCCTGACTGGCGCCTTCAACATGGTTGTCCGCCGTGCACGTTTGAGGTCAGTGTATTATTTTTATTTTAAAAACATCATTGTCTGATCTATTTCAATAGCAACCTAATGAATGTCTGCTGTATCCTGCCAGTCTCAAAGCAATGGATGGGAACAATTCTGCGAAACACATGGCAAATGCCGGCAGTGCCGACCTCCACATCTTTCCCAGCAGATACATGATTCCCCCGGATCAAGTTGACATGTTCAAGGATGATGTACGACTACGTCCTGGTGAACGCGGAGCCGATCAACTAACATTTTGCACTGACAATTGGAAAGCCACTAACTCAACAGAGGAGAACACTGTCCGTGTTTTTGAACAGACTGGTATCTTTCTCTCTGCGTGTCGACATGGAATCATTCAAACGGTCACTGAGATGCGTCGCAGTGGTGAGCTGTAAGTTATCAATACAATTCAATAATATGTTGCTAATGATTTTCAAAAGTGCGAAATATTCTCTTGCTACTATCAATAAGCTTCTCGACGTCTTCGGTGACAATCAAGCCATTGGTAGTGATATTGGTTGCAGTTTATCTAAGACAGTTGCTGCCAGCTCTATACGAGACAAAGCCTTCAATCGTAAACTTTTGCTGTTGGTGAATGCATTCCACGGACATGCTCACAACTGCAAATGCCAGCTGCAGTATCACCCCATGTACCTACGTGGCTTCGGACTTGAAGATCTCGAAACTTGTGAACGTATTTTTGCAAGCTCGAACGCTGCAGCGTGTCTCATTCGTCATGCATCGCATTTTTACTATTCTCAGTTCCTAGACCTGCATTTCGACCAATGGGACATGGATAAATATTTGGAACTCAGTGAGCGTTTATTGTCTGACTATGTAGTAATTCTGATTGATCTAATTGAATTTAGGCCACTTTATTTTCAATAACTACAAACAAGCGGTTACCCTGATTGATGATTTCACCAAAGAACTCAACGCCTACCGCTTATCCTTTCCTGACCAAGCCATGGATTTTGAGACTTGGGTAACCGAAGAACTCGCATATCTGGAGTCCGTTGCATCGGAGCCAGCACGCGACGCTCTTGCGGTCGATTATGTTGAAGCGCTTGAGAAGCTCAACACGTACCAGTAAGTTTCATTTTACTTCATTTGCATATATTTTGAAGTTCACAATCAATCCAGACAACAGTTCGACTTGTTTGGAACTGATAAATTTTTGATGTACTTGCCATCATCATTCACACCTGACTCTGGGTTGAGTGTTGCAGCTTCTCAATCAACTAAGCAGGCACAAGTGGCTCGACATGCAGTGGAACACTGTCTTCAAATTCAAATCAATATTGTTGAGGATTTCAAGACCCGCCTTGACATTGCTGAACGGTGGACACCTGGAAATTCAGATTATTGGGAGACACTTGAATATAGCCGACGATGGAAATTCATTCATGCGGTCGAAGATCTTGAGGGTCTTGTTGTCCAGCGCTTGTTTGAGTTGTCTAAAGCTAATCTCTCATCAACCGGTACTAACTTAATGTTCATTAATGCATTCTACTGACAAAATCTTTCGCAGGCTATAAACTTCGAAGACAAATATCTCGAGCCATCATCAAACGATCGGGTGCAATTCGTACTGCACTAGACAAGTACAACAAGCTTGCTGTCGTGCAAAATCCACGAAGGCCAACACTACGATATAGTGAGATTCTGTCTTATGTGGCCCTTGGCGAGTTTGACATCCTCAAACATTCACGACACGATATCCTGACCAAGCCTTGGAGCAACACCACGCATCGTCAGATGGGTGTCAAGTACTTCAAGATTCTCCGAGCTCGTGAGGAGATTACTCGACTCAATGTTGAAACCTGCTGCTTGCACGCTTGGATCGATGCTGAGGATTCTGACATCAAACACGTGGCCACTGAGCTTGAGCTAACTAACCCTCCGCTTGCGTCAGAAATTTGGAGGCTGTATCATCAGCAGCGGAGGGTCAATGATGTGCACTGTGTTCGTATCAATCGCATATATTCACTTGAAGGATTTACCGGCTGTGTTCCTTCTGATGTGACCGCAACAGATGACTCATTGGACTCTGTAGATGAAGTCTCAGTAGAGATGATTGAAGATGAATTAGAAGGAGACGAGGCGGCACGATTTGACTTATGTATTCAGCAGATGTCATTGTAGTTCTCTTCTGTGATTTTGCATTACACACGAATTTGAGGATTGATTGTTAACGCATTTACCATTCCTTCATAACAAGTCTTTATTGCGAGGGACAGCATAGCAAGGCTCAGAACATGATGTAAGGACTGAAGAAAGGGAAGTCCATGCTGCTACATTGTTACCATTCCCTCTAAACAGTGTAAGGACTGAAGAAAGGGAAGTCCATGCTGCCACATTGTTACCATTCCCTCTGAACAGTGTAAGGACTGAAGAAAGGGAAGTCCATGCAGCTACATTGTTACCATTCCCTCTGAACAGTGTAAGGACGGCTTGCCATGGACTTCCCTTTCTTCAGTCCTTACACTGTTCAGAGGGAACGGTAACAATGTTGCAGCATGGACTTCCCTTTCTTCAGTCCTTACATCGTGTTCTGATTGCTATGCTGTCCCCTTGCAATAAGGCTGAAGAAAGGGAAGTCCATGCTGCTGCTATGCTGTGAAGACGAAGAAGTACCTGTGCCAGAATGCATATAATCACGAAGATCTTAAATTGATGGGTATATTATTAGTAGTTATCAATGGATCAATCTTAGATTGATGTGACGTTTGTACGCCACATTGCAACTGCATGCAGTGTGCCGCATGTGCATCTGCCTAATACCTGCCTTATATCTTGCTTCATCCTGCATTTTTCGTATCCTCCAAGTCTGTTACTTTCTGCAATCGCCCAACTTTGACTATGCCTACTTCAAACTCCACATTCACGACAGAATCAAGCGGCCCAGATGGTCATCTGCCTCGGCCATTCCACTGCCTTCACTATTTAGACCTTGCAGTTGGCGCTGATGATGATGCACTGGTGCACTTTTTCTTTCTGTCTCTAGAAACTGTGTGCACTCACTGTTGATTCAGCATGACTTCATATGTATTCAATTCTATGCAACATTTGATTTCAACCGGCCGGCAAAATATAGGTACAAACGAGGGCCTCAAGGACGCAGGATGTTCGCCATTAAATCTCCAGATATCATACTCAAAGCTACTGTGTCTCATCCGCCAACCTACGAGCTTGCCAATGCCATGAGTGAAATCACTACCACTCTTCTTGGCCATTCGCTCCCTCGGATTCGTGACTCCTGGTTTCCAAACAACTAATGGAAAACGGTTGATCTGCCTACTAGACTACAACAGAGTGAGTTTTTTTGTTTTTGTTTGCCTTATTGCCAACTGATTCTCATCTAGATGCTACCATGACTGACACGATGTCCAACAATATCTCCGATGTCGAGCGGATCGCTCTTAAACTTAACAACGGTGTGTTCATTCCTTCCATTTTGTTTTGACAGGATCACTTAAGGTCACACTCAGGTACTAAAGAGCTCACGTCTGTGGAGACCCATCCTGGTGTCTACGCTAGAGACACCATGGGTACTTGCTCGACGTTGCTTGATGCATTGGGCCCTGGCGAATTGGCTGAAAGTCGTTGGTTGCCTCAAGGTTTGGCTCCTGGTTACCCAGTTGTCCGAAATCTTGGCACTGAATGTTTGAATGGTTGTGTTGGTACCCCAAACACTCCTACCTTTGAGGACGTAAAGGTCATCCTTGCCTTGCATGATCTTCCACATGGTGTTGTCCATGAGATTCACTCTTGTGTTCTTCAGGGGGAAGGCTTTGAGGACATGCAGTGGCCATATGTTCTTGATGATAACTTGGTGCTTGAGCCTCGAAAATCTGCTCTTTTGTATGCTATGCATAATCTAGGTGAGTTTTGAGTTTTGGCAAAGGAGCAAAATGACTGAATCAAATTTTAGTGTCTTTGATCTACTAAGTACAATTTTTTGTAACGTTATCGCATGTCAGAATTTCGTGTTTTCTTTCGGGTCTGTATTTTCGAGCGAGTGCCGTTGCTGCGCTGCTGTCCGATAAATAGCCCTCAATGTAAGTCAGAATTTTCATTACTTACCTCGCCTATTCAGTTCATCATGGCACGCAGAAATACAAGCAAAGTCAAGAAAATCTGTCCCCAGCTCACAACGTGTCAGAAGGCTGCGCGTCGTGCGAAGTTCGTTGCACTCACTGATGATGTGAACAGTGCTCGCACAACCCAACAGATGCTACTAGCTCTGAGCGTTGGACGCGACGTCAACTTTACCTTGGGGGTCAGACTGTTCGGCGTTCTCGGCATCCAAACGCATGGAATGCATTTGTTTGCCAATGACTGGATGACATAAATGAAGGTGTGTGTATCTATATCACTTTGTGCTCAAATTCAACTCCTTTCCAGGCCTATCAAAGGGTAACCGTTGGAAACTCACAGAGTTTATTGAGTCTCATAAAGAAACTCTTCGCAATGACTATGCAAGACTCTCCCGCACTCAAAAGAATAATTACGAAGTCGAGATTATCAAGATGCGTGCCGACAAGCAGCGCATGGTCTGCGACAACCCAAGAGCGGTCCAGCGTGACATGCAGGCTACATTTGCTGCTATGGACCAAGAGGTACTTTCTTATTTTCTTCATCGCTCGTTTTCTGACAGGCATATCATCCAGTGGACAGCTATTTGCTCCCGCCTCGGTGTTGAAGGCTTTTATGTGGCTGTCCGCGGTGGAATTGAGGACCTTAGTGGTCCCAAACTCTTTTTTTCAGAGAAGGCCGAGAAGTTTGTGCGAGCCATTCTGGATCTCGAGCCTCAGCGCCTGGCATTAAAACTGGAAGCATTTGCTGTCTCTGGCCTCGGTAAGTTTCTATATTTTACTCTAACTAATGTGTTTTTGATGATGTTCTATTCCTGCAGCTGAAGACATACCAACTATATCAACGGAGAAAAAATCCCTCAACCAGCTGGTCAGTGAATGTTGGACGCTCAAACAAGACGAACTTGGTGAGCGCCATCTCTATCATCGAGTTTTCATTGTTGCTGATGTTGATGCAGACTTTATCTTGCGTGAAAACAAACTCGCCAACCATGCGAAAATGAACTATACTAACTACGAGCGCGCCATTGTTGAACACTATGGTGTGGAGCTCAAAGGTTGGCCCTTCGAACTTCTGCCAGTCCGAAATCCCTCTTGTATTGGTGGATGCAAGTCAGTGCAATTATTGATCAACACACTCATCAATGAGACCTGTAAATGGATGAAGCTAACTGAGGAAGAGCTTGCAGACAGGATTACCAGCAATCATGCTCGTCAAGCAGCTGGGGAGACCATCTACAAACCACGGAAGACGCGCACCAAAAAGACAGTAGAAAAGAGTGCTGCCATTGTTGAGAGTAGCAGTGAGAGTGATGAGAATGAAGGGGATGATGGAGACGAGAACAAAGGGCATGATGGGGATGAGAACAAAGGGCATGATGGGGACAATGAGTAATCATTAGCATTATTAGTACAGAGCATATGTATTTGCTATGGAAGTATAAGGGCTGAAGAAAGGGAAGTCCATCGTGCAACACTATTACCGTTCCCTCGAAATACAGTGTAAGGGCTGAAGAAGGTGAAATCCATCGTGGAGGATTGTTGCCGTTCCCTCGAAATAGGTGTAAGGGCTGAAGAATGGGAAGCCCATGCTGCTACACCATCCGTGTCGTGTAAGGGCTGAAGAATGGGAAGTCCATGCTGCTACACCGTCCGTGTCACCATCGCTGCCGTCTGAATGCTGCATCAACGATTCACCATCGTAAAACTGGTCCATCATATCGAAAGTCGACCCAGCTTCCAGCGAAGCCTCCACAGCGAGGGCAGCCTGCTGTGTGTGATGCTGATCTGCGCATACGTCACTGTAAGAATGAAAAAAAGACTGATCTGTACACTCACCTTGAGCTTGGAATTGGAGCTCTCTCTCAGCTCGCAGGCGGTCTGCTTGTATATGGGTGAGGCTTGCAGATGTGGTCTGTGGGCCTGTATGACGAAGTACGGTCATTGTGACCCTCTGCGACATTGTGCGGAATGGACGCCATCTCCCCATAGCGGCGAGGAACAAGAGTTAGTATGCTTAGTCAGAACACAGAAGGTACACAAGTACTCACTGAATATGTAGCTAAAATGAGACAGATGCACCTGAAAAACATCATAAGAGTAGAGTAAGACCATAAGAAAAAGGATGCGCAAAAAACGCGCTCAGATTTGGGTAAGGTTGAGTGATATAGCGTGCTCGTCATTGTAGACAATGAGCAGAGGCTGTGGGAACGTTGGCACCAGCGGCGTGGGAGTGGTCGGCACCCAGCCTGCACATTGCCGAAAGTTGATTACGCTGTAGTCAGCTAAGCCACTGTCGGATAAAGCCGAGAGGAAAAAAATGTACCTGCGAAGTCACTGCTGATTACTGAAGTAAGTGGTGCAGTACTGTAGTATAGATTATTCCCTCTAACTAGTAACGCGAGAGCGTACATTCTCACATTACTAAGTAGTAACATAAACGGTGTCACTCAGGTGGCTTGAGCATGAAGCGGACTCCGAGCTTGCCATTCTGGGATATGGCGGATGATAGGTTACAGTTCGATTTGCCGATATGCCGCAACTTATTTTGAAGTCCGACCAATGTTTGTTCCGAACTTTATTAGTATCCACGATATGGCCCTGTCACATGAATCACAAATCAGTTCTATGCCAGTCTGTGGCGACTCTGTGCGCTGTGCTCACTAAGGTATATCCGCAGCTGTTGGCGAGCATTACTATTAATATCACAACATTAGTGGCGACCTTTTTTTAATTTTTAATTCAATTTCTGTCCTTTGCAGATGAGGCTCTATGTAGGACATTACGGTCTAGTCTATGGGACCCCCGGCGTCCCTTTCGCATCTCCAGGTGCGCGAATGTCCTGATGTAAGGTGTGCCCCCATCAGTCCACCGTTCCCGCCAGCCATTTTAGACGTGCCACCTTGTTGATGAGATGACTTAGTGCTGTTAGCGACCTAGCCAGGTGCTAATGAACTTGAGTGGTGTCTGCGACAGGCGCTCTATTAAGAGCGGTGGCCCATGCATATCGGTCTCCTAGCGTGGAGTGCGCTAGTTGCGTTGGTCGGAGGTGGGCGCTACGCGCTGTCTCACGACCTATGTCACAGAGATGAGGTTCTTGATGATGATCAAAGACGTAGAAGCGATGAGCTTCTATGAAGTTCAAATAGAGATGATAAGCTTATGAAAAGCTTATTGAAAGGAAGTTCAGGGTCGAAGATCAAGTAGATTCAAGTTAAAGAAGTACAAAGGCTATCTGCACGTATTTATATGTAAGATTGAAGCGGAGTGTGAATATGTAAGTATCGCTGAATTAAGTATGAAGTCAGATAGCCAATAAGAGGATGCATGCTCGTGAACGAGTCAGAGGCATATCAACCAATGAGAATGCACATGTGTGTGAAGGGGTCATAAGTGCGGAGCTGAAGGTATAAAGGGTATGAGCCAATGAGGCAACGCATGAGTCAAGAAAGGTAAATGGTAAAAGGATAAAGCATAACATGATACCAAGACGTCCTTGAAGGTAGACAGGGGGTTCCCGTGAACCGAGCGAGTGTACATGTTGAAGTGCAAGGTAATGCAACGAGCGCAGAGGAGGCGCTTGAAGTGTGCGAAGCAAGAGAGGCGTGTATAGGCGTGAAGGAGGTAGAGGGCATGCAAAGAGGGCGTGTTCAATGATGATGGAGGAGACAAGCATAGGTGAGGTAGGGAGTGACAACAGCAAGCCAGATGAGGTAGCGGAGGACGAGGATAGAAGCCTCGTTGGCATGAGAGTAGACGGTGATGCATAGGAGGAAAAATGATAGTAGGGGCACAAGAAGGTGTTCTTGTAACAAGTGCTTACATTGAATGTATATGGCTATCTGTTACAGTCGTACGTACCCCTATTCATTTTCCCTTTATACTTTTACTTGTATCTCATGTCACATGACTCTGACTCATATGCTCAACGCATCTGTACAACACATGCCTTCCTTATTAGGATACGCAGTTACATTCTCACGGTTACCTGGTCTGTGCGCATATATCTACCTATTTAAGCACAGTGTACTTGTAGTAGATTCCCTACTTTAATCTTACTGGGTTTTACCTGGAACTTCCTTCGCTTAGGTCTCCAACCTAAGTCGTCCTTGAATCGTCTCTAAGTCTAAGCACTCCTTAGCCTTAGTCTCTATTCTCGTAAGAACCTCTCGGACTTATCCTTGAGGCCAGACCCTTGATCGTACTCGGAACGCGTTCCTTGTACTTTCACCTTGTCCTCCTCTGGACATTGTAGAACTTCCCAGCAGACCGACTGTGTCTTTTCACTGTCGCTGGTGACGCCACCCCAGTCGTAACACTATCGTATGTGACAACTAAACGCATACTCAGTTGCTGAAGGCGATGGGTACAGGAATCAGGAGGGATGCAAATGGGTGAGTCATGGTGGCCGATGTGCTGTTTGGCTGTCAGTGGATGCATTTGGCTGATACCGCTTCTCTTGTGGATGATTCCGTGTATATGAGTGGGTGGGGTGTTTGTGGTACAGGGTGGTGTTACAGAGTGATGGTACAGAGTGTTGATATCTGTTGCAGAGGTTGGGATGTGAAGGTGCGCTGAGCACCATTCTGATAGTCTATGGGTCTGCTAAGGGTCTAACTGCATTGATCTGGGGATGGATGAGGTAGTGGGATCTCACCAAAAGTCTTCCTGAGTCTCTGGGTTGCATTGAGGTAGCAGACTAGGTGTTGGGTGGCTATAGGGTTGGCTAGAAGAAAGGGTAGGGAGGTGGCTTTTCAGCCGAGTGCGACAACAAGGGCGTGATATTCATGACGATAGAAGGGGCAGTCCAGGAGGAGATGAGACACAGTTTCATTCATGCCCAGGCAATGTGGACAGTGCGGAGATGGAGCTTTGCCTATGCAATGAAGGTGGTGGCACAGCAGAGCATGTTGAGTGCGTAGGGCCATATAGACCCCAGTCAGACACTTGGGGAAAGCGGTGGTTAGCTTGACAAAGGAGCGTTGTAATAACTTAGGGTCAATATTATTAGTTTGATTGTAATGAGGAGATTTATGACATAGTCTCTCCCAGCAAGTGTGTGAGTAAGCTTTGTAGGCAGTGTAGCGAACAAAGTCACACTGACCATGAAAGTGCTGTTTTACACAAGTGTCTCATTACTGTCTACAGTGGCTACCGAGAAAACCCCTATAGCGAGCATTACCCCTTTTCACTTTGCCGGTACTGTTTTTGCTCCATGGATCCTTGCCCCTTACCGAATCTCGCTACCAATGTCCTCCTGTCCATTCCATTTCTGTCTATGATCCATTGGTGCATAGCATATTCGTTTCCACCGTTACTAAAGCTACGGCAAGACTTACCTTACCTTCTGTGACACCACTTGCTCACTGCATGCCTCTTACATAGCTAAATATCTCTATCTTGCTACCATTCTCGCTATGTATTCTGGCCATTCACGGTACATGTTAAAAAGGACTCTTCGCACATTCCAGTACTTTTACTTTCCCTCTATGGTACACACGGTACTTAGGAATTGACACCCCTACTGTCTCTTAAGAATTGTTTTACTGCTGCACGCACCACTGCTCTATACCGCTTTCCCACGCTTCACCGCTTGTTTTACCACCAGTTTCCCACGCCTTACCGCAGTTTTACCGCACGCACTACTGCAGTTTTACCACTTTTGCTACTGCTTGTCTATCGCTTTCCCACGCTTACCGCTAGTATTACCGCAAGTTTCCCACGGACTGGAGGTCACCGCTAGCATCTCGCTACCTCCGACGGCATTCTTGCACCACAGGTTGGGCAATATTGAACTATACTAACTCCTAACTTAGCATTCCCTTTAGGGTCAAACGTTCTTGCCTTCGCAAGTGAAGCAGACTAGGTAAAGCGCAAGACTCGCATACTAGCTCAGGCCATGGTTTATCTACAGCCCAGGCTAGATTGTATCTTTACAGCGGCTTTGAGTGCTGAGATGCTGAGTGGCATTGATCCGTACCGAAGGAAGTTGGGTAGACTTGCTGCAGGGCTGTTATTGTGGCGGCCTTCCACTGCCTTCTTTGTGTGCTTGTCTGCCTCTTTGTTACCATGTATGTCAGAGTGTCCTAAAATCCATCGGATGGTGACCTTGAAGTCTCTGTGTTCCCTTGCAAGATCAGCTAACCTGTCGCAGAATAGATCAGTCAAGTAGGATCCTGGACACAGATGGAAGCCTTCACTGGATTGTATTGCAGCTTGATTGTCAACCAGGATAGATATGTACTGGGAAGGTAGGGTCCACTTCTGTGGCTAGTAACTCAGCCGCTAGGTTCAGGCTGATGGCCTCTGCCTCGAACATGGTGTGTTCCTCGTCTGTTCCAAGATGGTATTGAAGGGTTCTTGGTTTTTGACCTGCGTGAAATAGGGTTGCTGCGGCTCTGATCTTGCCCTCATGGCCCGAGCCATCACTGTATATAGTGGCAACCTATCCTTTGGATTCCTTCTCTGAGCTCACTGAGCAGCCCTTACCCTCCAGGATATGTGACTCACTCAGGCTGCGCAGTGCTTCATTCCCACTATGACAGTAGTTGGTGTTGTGTTTCTCACTGCGTATATTGATCTTAATCATTGACTGTGCCTTTAGTTGTTATCAAGTCATTGGACTCTTCACTGATATTCCTACTGTTATTTACGTTAATGATGAGTCGAGATTTCTCTGTGCTATCATCTTTTCTGCATGACTGCATCATGCTGCATTTTTTTTTCAATCATAATGGATCACCATGGAGTTGACATCTGGTCCTGCATGCATTCCTACTACCAACAGTTGGTATAATTCTTAACAGACATTTTGACCGGTCTATCTAGCCTGAAGTATATTCCCACTGTCTTTTCTCCTTCTGCCACATCTTATATGGCTTTGAGACAGCATGACAATCATGTATGGTCTCATTATGATGATCAATATTATCATGACGGCTTGCAAACTCTGTCCATGTTTGTACTGATCCTTGTTGCCCCTGTTGTGTGCAGAAGAGAGGCAAAGATTCATATGAAGACTGCTGCTCTATGGAAAGCCAGACCACCATGCTCTACTTCCAAGGCTTCCACTTCTCAGAACCTTCCTAGTAAGGTAAGTGCTTGTATTGGTTTCTGAACACCCTGTGTTAATGTGACATGTAGATTTATTCCCGCTACCATAAGGAAGTGGGTTATATCGTGTTTTATGGGACATCATTCAATTTGATTGTCTTCCTGCATCTGTTGCTCTTGTCCTTGAATAGTATTCTTCTCTCGTCTTCTTCAATTGCTTGCTTGCTCAGCCATTTGGGCCCAAGTTTGCAGTTCACTGAAATCCCCATGGCCTCAGTGATTTATTGCCATGCTCTCACCACCAATGTCGAGTTTGAGGTCGCGTGAGGTCTTGATGTTATGTTTGGGATGAACTGCATTGCTGCGTGACCACCATTTTGTGGGAAGATGAGACTCCTGTCTCCAATCATCCATGTCTGGCCTTCAAGGTGGTGACAGTGTTTCACTGTCCTCATTTTCTAGTATCTGCTCATTTCCTTCGGTGTTTCCAGAAACTCCGTGTATACTTAGTGGTAATGTCAATCACATTGAACTTGCTGCTAATGATGGTCAATTAGAATTATCTTAGTCTTCATCCCTCGTCGGGGCAATTCTATTGTCTCATAGACATTCAGACTCGAAATCTACTGTCCATGTCATCTTTTCGGGCAGTGTCAATCAAGGGCCCAATAAGTTTTCAACTTAGGATGAGTCATCAAGTGGGAATTAAAGACTAGCCTGGCTAGTGTGGTTACCACAACAGAATCAAAATCTGTTTCTCTTGGAATACACAGGTTCGAAACCTGCTGAACTACAGTTTTTTTCTATCAGAATGCACTTTGACATTCATTCATGGACGATTTCTTCAGAAGTTCACCGCAACTGGTCTTAGTCAGGTGGTTGCCACAACAGAATCAAAATATGTTTCTCTTGGACTGCAGGTTTGAAACCTGCCGACAACAAGTTTTTTTTCTATTGAAACACACCTTGACATTCATTCATGTATGGCTTCTTTAGAAGTTCATTGTAACTGGTCTTAGCTAGGCGGTTGCCACAACAGAATCAAAATCTGTTTATCTTGAAATGTGTGGGTTCAAAACCTGCTGATGACGAGGTTTTTCTATCAGAACACACTTTGATGTTCACTCATGGATGGTTTCTTTGCAAGTTCACTGTAGGTGGTGTTAGCCTGGTGGTTGCCATGACAGAATCAAAATCTGTTTCTTTTGGACTGTGCAGGTTCGAAACCTGCCGACAACAAGGTTTTTTCTCTTGGAACACCTTAATATTCACCCGTGATGGTTTCTTTGGCAGTTCATTGTAACTAGTCTTAGCCTGGTCAACACAACAGAATCAAAATCTGTTTCTCTTTCCTGTGTAGGTTCAAACCTGCTGATGACAGCATTTTTTTTATCGGTGTGATGAACAAACTCACGCTGAGCTTGAAACAGCACATTTTCATATAGGTGTCAACTGGCAATCATTATTCTTACCCTTCAGCTTCACCGTCCTACTTTACCATGCATTTACCCCTATCTAACGGTATCGTTCCACACTCTGGAAGCCTCATTGCAGCTTAGCGGCTGTACTGCGGCAACTTTCCCGTGAAGTGGTGATCTTCAGCAATCTCTGCAAACCCATTTGGCATTCTCAAGCAAGATTTTACCGTCTGTCCTATGTCCATCTAGTCTCACCAGTACGTGATGTTTTGTAAACTATAGTGCAGTCTTATTACATGTCTGCTGCATGTTAATCCTATCCCTTCTGTTTCTATAGCTATTCCTTAGTATAAAATTCCTAGGTACCTATTACTCATTCCTTACTTCCTCCTATAGTACACATGGTACTTAGGAATAGTCACCACTACTGTCACTACAAAATAAAGTCCTTTACTGAAGTCACTGTTTCCTTAAGAATTGCTTTACCGCTGCACGCACCACCGCTCTTTACTGCTTTCCCGCGCTTCACCACTAGCGCTACTGCTTTCTCACGCTTCACCACTACACTACCGCTTGTTTTACTGCAGAAGTTCCCACGCTTACCACAGTTTTACTGTTCATGCTACTGCTTGCCTACTGCATTCCCATGCTTACCGCTAGTTTTACCACAAGTTTCCCATGGACCGGAGGTCACCGCTAGCATCTCGCTACCTCCGACAGCAGTCATGCACCACAGGTTGGGCTTTACTGAACTATACTAACTTAGCATTCCCTTTAGGGTCGAACGCTCTTGCTTTGCAAGTGAAGCAGACTAGACGGAGCACAAGACTCGCATACTAGTCTAGGCTGTGGTTCATCTACAGCCCAGGCTAGATTGTATCTTTACATCGGAACACACCTTGACATCCACTCATGAATGGTTTCCTCAGAGATCCATCTTGACTGGTCTTAGCCCCTGTGCAAATTGTTGATGCAACATTGATATTTTGGGTTTTATTTTATTTTCACTAAGCTAATGGACTGCGTGATACCTAGTGTCATTGTGAGCGGCATGTCTTGTTTGAGTCAGACTCAAATATCCTCCACTCCTAGTGGGCATGTTCAATGTTGACTGTCCATGACAGTTGGCATCACATCTTTCATGTATATATTTTCAGGCTCCATCCTCCTATGGTAAAGTAAGACTTACTTAGCAGATGGCTTTAGGCAGGGTTAGGATCATTGCCCTCTTTCTAACCTGCTTTGTTGTCTCACTAGGTAAGTTAATTGTTAGTATCCATGTTACCCTCTTTCTAACCTGCCTCATCGTCTCGCTAGCTAGTATTTTGATTCACCCACCACTCCCTCCTCTTTGGTTGTAGCTAGCATTTGGTTTCATCAGATTGTTTCTCGCTGAGATTTCTTTCCTTTGGGCTTGCTGGGATTTGCTTATCTTTCTGTTGGATTGTATTCGTAGTCTCCAATATCAGCCAAGCTCCTCATTGTCAAGAAGCCAATCATTCATTATTTCATCAGTGTCCATGTGCCTTCTGGAATTGTGTGAGGTCCATTAGTACTCCATGGCAAGTTGTGCCTTCGGACATGTTTGAAACATTAATTATATTGTGCTCTGCATAAACCCCCTCCTCTGAGTCCTCTCACTACCTTGATTGCAGTAGATTGCATAGCCAGTGAAGCTTCCTTGGCATTACACTACCTTGGATATCTATCAACTGTTACAATTGTTACGAACTGGGATGGTTCACCACGACAGTGAAAAGACACAGTTGGTCTGCTGGGAAGTTCTACAATGTCCAAAAGAGGACAAGGTGAAAGTACAAGGAACACTTTCCAAGTACGATCAAGAGTTTGGCCTCAAAGACAGGTCTTTAGAGGTTCTGCAAGAATAGAGACTAAGACTAAGGAGTGCTTAGACTTAGAGATGATTCAAGATGACTTAGGTTGGAGACCTAAGTGAAGGATATTCCAGGTAAAACCCAGTAAGATTAAAGTGAAGTATACAAGCGTAATACAATGTGCTTAAATCAGCCAATATGTGCGCATGGACCAAGAGAGACGTGAGAATTGTAAGTGCGTATCCAAAGAAGGAAGGCAACTATAGTACAGATGTATTGAGCATATGAGTCAGAGTCTTGTTACATAATATACAAAGTAAAGTAGACAGATAAAATGAATAGGGGCACATACAATTGTAACATTACCCCCATTTTATATGTAAAGTCACTGACTTTACTCGTCCTGATTAGCATAATAAATGGGGTCGTCGCTATACTCATAGTCCTCATCAAGGAACGACCCCTCCCTCATGTATGCAGCTTCTTCAGCGCCAGCATGTCATTTGAAATCCCGCCTCTGTGCTGCTTGAGTTCGCTCATCACAAAGCTGTTGTTCCCAAGAACGAAGCGCTTCATAGAACCTGTCATCCTTCCAGGTTAACGCAAACGGGGGGTTCCAACTCTTTGAGGGCAGTAGATAGAAAGATGGGTAGGAGCGTGTCGCAGACAAATTTGACACTGGTAGTTAGGACAATTCTTTTGCCGATGCCCAGTGATACCACAAACTCGACACTTCATATTCTCATCAGTGTTGGAGATGGACATGCATAAAGGTGATGGTGAAATAATGGGTGTGGGACTAGTGGATCTGGCACACTTCTTCCCCTTTCGTCGTGTCATGCGTTTTAAGGCGAGGGCATTGTCTTGCCTGAGCTGCGCTTGTTGTTTACTGGTGAGTGTATACGCAGATGTTGGGATGTTAGGAGTTGTCCCTTGTTTAGTAACCACAAGAAGTTCGTTAGGGGATGAAGGGGAGGTAACGCCGAAGTCTTTTACTAAGATCGGCGAGACAGGATCCATTGGACCGAATGATGATGGAATGGACATGGGAGGATGAATATGGAGGTCATGAAGTCGAGGACCGAGTGTTACTAACTCGGCGACCAGGATTCCTAATACTTTTGCAGCTTCACACTGCTCTTCTGTGCAGGGTTCGTACAGCCATGCAGGGTGATCGTGAAAGACTATAATGGGAGGCGATGAGGTTGATTGTTCGAAAGGGGATGGGGTTTGTGGAGAGGCAAGGTCGGCTTGTGTTTGTTGTAAATCTGTAATAGCTTCTTCAACTAAGTTTCTGGCTGTTCTTGTTTCAACGACTGATTGCTGAATAGTTTCGACGACTGCGTTGGTGAGCTGTCCAATCTCCTGGACAGCAGTATATAAGCCAGCAAAGGCATCAAGATTAGAATAGATGCGCGAAGAAGAGGGTGGAGGGATAGGAAGTGGGTCCGTATCTCTTTGTGGAGAGGGAGGTCGAGCAACACCTGCTCGGCGCTCGGCCACAATGTGAATAGCTTCTTCAACATCGCTCTTAAAAGAACGGGGAAGCAACAGTGTTGCGTAAGAACGAATACGTTTTTGTAGATGTAAGATGTGTTGATGATACATAATTTCCATGGTTTGGTTGATTTTGATTTTGATGAGGGCAGCGGTGCGAATGATGTTGACGAGGAGCAAGGCAGGGAAGGCACCTCTTGCAGTAAGGATTCTTTCAATCTCAAGAGCGTGTCCTTCACATAGAAGGGCGGCTTCAATGTAGGAGGTGTTGTTGATCTCGGTGGCAAGGGTTTCGTAGTGTTCTGCGTCGGAGTCAGAGTCATTGTTGATGGCAGTGACGGGAGTGATATATGCAGTGGGGAAAGACATTTGAAGCGGTGTTAGTTATCAAGTGCTTGTGCAATTTGATTGACTGAAGAATAATCAGAGAGAGTGTTGCTTCTTATAAGCATTCAGGATTCGAGCAGAGTTCTTCAAGTTCTTTTCTGGGAGCCATTCGTTATCTCCCAATGAATATCCTTTCCAAGAAACGAGATAGCGTCGGCGAATGCTGGTTCCTTTGTGAGAAAGAATTGCTTCTACTTCATATTCTTCTTCTTCTTCGATGATGTCAGGTGGTGGTTCAGGGAAGTTCGGGCCATGTACGTCTGTTTTGCTATAGGACGATAAGACGGAAGCATGAAACGTTGGATGAATTTTCCACTGTGGAGGGAGTTCGAGTGTAAATGTGATGGGCGATAAGACATCGATGATCGGGAAAGGTCTGTATCGTTTCAGTGCAAGTTTCTGCGATGGAAGTTTGAGTCTAAGATTAGTAGCAGATAGCCAGACTTTGTCTCCGATTTTCCATGGAGTATACTTTTCTCCTTGGGATCGTTCGGCCATTGTTTGCATTGCGATATTATGGCAGGCGATCGCTTCTTCTCTTATCTTCTGCAGGGATCGTACTCGATCTTCTGCTGCAGGGACGGATGAATCAGGGATCAGATGAGGAATAGCACGTGGTTCATATCCCATCATCAGATAGAAGGGTGATGCATTCCTTGCATCATGTTTTCGGTGGTTGTGGACAAATTTGGCGATTGGTAGGTGTTCTATCCATTCTTCAGGATTATTGCGGCAATAGCAGGTACATTTCTAGTTCTTGATTGAGCCTCTCAGTTTGACCATCAGGCTGAGGGTGATAAGCCATAGACGGAGCAATGACATAGTTGAAAAGTCAGGCAAGCTCCTTAGAGAAGCG
Source organism: Suillus spraguei (assembly GCA_016800925.1). Lineage (NCBI taxonomy): Eukaryota > Fungi > Basidiomycota > Agaricomycetes > Boletales > Suillaceae > Suillus > Suillus spraguei. The sequence goes on from JABCPU010000168.1 coordinate 123,977, forward strand.
AGATAGGAATTGCGGGCCCTGATCCGAGATGACTTTGTCATGGAGTCCAAATCGACGATAGACGTGCTTTAAGAATAGTTTGGCAATGCCTTTGGAAGTGATGGTTTTAAGACAAGGGATAAGAATTACCCCCTTCGTAAGGCCATGGTCTACCACAACCATGATACTGTCAAAGCCTCTAGAGACAGGGAGGTCGGTAATAAGATCGACAGAGACCTGGGAGAAGGGGCGAGACACAGAGGAGGGTATCGGGGTAAGCGGAGGTCGAACAGGATGCGTATTGGCTTTCATTTGCTGACAAAGGGCACAACCCTCGACGTATTTCCGAATATAAGAGCCCATAGCAGGCCACCAAGCTTCCTGTTTGACGAGTTCTTCAGTTTTGAATCTACCGGGATGTCCTGCGGTAGAATGATCATGATACCTTTTCAGGATATCGGGATGATGCGCCGGTGGAATGTAGGCATGGTTCTTAAAATAGAGAATGTTCTCCTCAATCTTCCAATCAGAGAGTGCCGACTTCATAGGAGGAAGACACACACCATCAAGGGCATCAGATGTGGTCTTGAAGACAGGGTCGTCGAGGAGATCAGAGGATGATAACACATCTTTGAGGTCGGTGTCAATAAGACGAATGAATAGAGTGTCAGGGAGGAGAGTCTGGTCCTCGTTATCGTCTTTGCCTGAGTCATAGTCGGGCTGGCGAGATAGTGCATCAGGTACTGCCAATTTGGTACCTGCAACATGATGCAGTTCAATGTCGTAAATAGACAAAATTAGTTGCCAACGTGCTTGGCGGCGGGTAAGCTTCGTGGTCGGTGAATACCAGGATGGGGTGGGGATTTCCTTCAAGGTAATGGCACCATTCATTAAATGCCCGGATTACAGTAAGGAGTTCCCGATCAAAGATTTGGTAATTGCATTCTGCGGGGTTTAAAGACTGTGAGAGATATGCGCATGGGTGATAAACACCATTCTCATCGGTTTGTAAGAGAACTCCGCCGGTTGCTACAAGCAAAGCGTCGGTAGCAATGGCAAATTGCCGGGAAGGATCAGGGTTACGGAGTACCGGTTGGGATGTGAAGCGCCGTTTCAATTCTTCGAAGGTGTCCATACAGTCAGTTGACCAATCAAAGGCCTTATCTTTCTTTGGTAATTCGATAAGGGGTCAGGCAATAATGAGAAATGAATGTGGGGTAGAAGTTGCAAAAACCGAGGAATGACCGGACATCTTTTACCGATTTCGGTACTGGCCATCCGGAAATTCCCTTGGTTTTGGCGGTATCCATAGTGACTTGTCCAGGGCGAATTATCGTTCCGAGGTATTCCACTTCTTCTGCATCGAAGGTGCATTTCTCTGGTTTCAGGAACAAATGTTCTTTTTGTATTTTCATCAAAACCCGTTTGGTTCGTTTGCGGTGTTCTGCCATTGTTGTGGAGAAAATCAGGATATTGTCCATGTAGATAACCATCCATCCTTCATTGATTTCTTGTTGGAAGGTACAATTCATGTATGCTTGGAAAGTTGCTGGGGAATTACAGAGGCCAAAGAACATGACGTTCGGTTCAAAAAAGGCCGAATTCCATGGTAAATGCTGCTTTCCAGTGATCATCGGGATGGATGCAAATATTGTTATAACCGGACCTAATATCCATTTTCGTAAAGAACCGTGCGTTGTGAAGACGTGCGACAAGGGAAATAGGGAGTGGGAGTGGGTAGGCATTCTTGACTGTCCATTCATTGATGTAGCGATAATCTTGACAGGGACGCAATTCTCCACTCTTCTTTCCTACAAAGAAGAAGCCACTGGCTTGGGGTGACTTCAATTCTGAGATGAAACCTTTTGCAACGTTTTCATCAATAAACATTTTGACGGCAGCGCGTTCTTTTTCCGATAGCGGGTAAACCTTAGACGTGCAAGGAATAACACCGGGTTTAGTGTCGATCCGATGGTCAATACCAGGGCGTTCAGGAGATAGCTTGTTTAATCCATCTTTAGCAAAGACATCTGCAAAGTCGTGCAGATAGTCCGGGACCAATTCTTCGAAAGATTTCTTTTTCTTTTCTTTCTCATCTGTGGCGAATTCCTGAGCTTTATTACTGTATTTCGGAGGAGGAAGGGAGATTGTGGAGTAGTTGGGGAGTTGTTCGAGTCAAGAAGTTCCATCATATGTGAGGGGTGCATCCATGGATACTTCTTCTATGATTCTCATACTAACTCCATCGGTATTGTATTCCACAAGGAATTCTCCATCTCCAAGCTCGTAAGAGGAGATTTCTCGCACTTCTGGCGCATGCCAGACATCTTGCATAGTGTTGAATTGGTCGTCATCCTCAGTTGGGATTAATGAGGGTATGGGTTCTTCTTCGTCAGGGATTTCTTCAATTGAAGTTGAAGGAATATGTTGAAGAATTTTCGGAGGAACATAGAATTTGGATAGTTTCGGTACGTTTTTATCCTGTCCTGGGATTTCTTCTTCTGCTTTTCTCTTCCCATACTTCTGTTCTTCTATCGGCCATTGCTCAATAGGTTCTTCTCCGGTCCGATACTCGGGTTCAGCTTCATTCTTACATTTTTCTGCGCGGGGAATCAGTGATATTGCTCGCGGCAGTTGTACGCGGGGAATGGGATCTGTAGTACGCGGCATTCATTCTTCTGGTTTGGGATCTTTAGGAATAGAAGGGATGATGACAGATTCAGAAGTGGCGAGTGTTGCCATTTCTTGGAGTGACAATGAAAGATTGGAGATAGCCCATTCCTTTTTCGATCGATATCTATACAATTTCAATTTGTCTGATTTTGTGTTTGAGGAGGACTAGTGTTTCAGCGGCCCAATCTATACTTGGGTTCATTGCACGTAACCATGGAATCCCCAGAAGGATTTGATCTCTTCTTCCTAGTTTAGTGATATTGAATTTTCCATACATGGTTCGTTCATCAATTTTGACCACTAGAAGACAGTAGTGTGTGATTGGTCCTCCTTTGATAAGAGTTCCATCTGCCATAGTAACCAAATGGTGTTTTGAGTTTTCGTCGTGTGATTTGATGGAGTTTCACAAACTCCTCGGAAATGAATGTTCCTGCTGCACCCGAATCAATAACAGCGGTGGTGTCGACGGATTTCAAGCGAGTACGCAAGTGAAGAGTGATAGGGACACAGAGTTCTTTTCTTTCACCTACAGCACGTACAAGCCTTAGTAATACATTGGGAGAAACATACGTCGAGTCTTTGTTTCTCCAATTCAAAAATCCTCAACAATCTGCCTCACAGTTTCTTCATCTTCTTCTTCTTTGACTTTGGTTTGTCAGAGCGGGGTCTTCTTCTTCTTTTCAGGACAGTTCTGAATGCGATGTCCTGTTTTCTTGCATCCAAAGCATTGTCCCTTCTTCATGCATTCGGATCTCTCCATATCAGAGATTCGATCTATGACCATTGCGTTGGGATCGCGATTAGGTATGTATTGCGCGTTTCCATAGTTCTTCTTCTGTTGTGGAGCATGACGTGTTCATATTGCTTGAAGACGATGGTGGGAATTGTCAATGGAAACACATTGCAATACAACCTCGTGGAATACTTCTGAGACATCTCCTGGTGCGAAAAGCTTTGTAAGGATACCCAAATTCAGGCCATCTTGGAAGAATTGGATCTTCATTGCATCATCGGTGATACGGGCCTTGGCTGCAAGTGCCTCAAAGTCAGCGATGTAGGTATGGAGATCTCCGCTTCCTTGTTTGAGGTCCCTGAGTTTCGTGAGTGCGGTTCCCTTGGTATCCACTAGTTCGAAGGCTTCTTTGAAGCTTTTCATAAAATCTGACAATGTCCCGTAACCAACTTTTTGTCCAGAGGTATCGGTTGACTGAGCATGATCAAGAAATTGTTCTTTCCAAAATTTGGTATTTTTCTCAGTCATGAAGGATGTAATGAAAATAATCTTCTGCTTGTCAGTGGTGTAGAGCTTTTCATTGATGTCGAAGCATAGATTGCATGATTGGATAAATTCGCAAGAGTTGTCGCGATCTCCATCAAAACTGGTTGGGAGACCGATTTTGTATTCAAATTCTTTGGTGGTCATCATGATGGCGATTCGTCTGGTGAGTTATACTTTCTCAGTGCCTACACGCGCTGTCTTGCTGTCCGTTAGGGCTTATCAGGGTTCAGGGTCGAAGACTGAATAGTCGACAATCAGGTGGACTTTTAATCTTTTGTTACGAACTGGGATGGCGTCACCAGCAACAGTGAAAAGACACAGACGGTCTGCTGGGAAGTTCTACAATGTCCAGAAGAGGACAAGGTGAAAGTACTGGGAACGTGTTCCGAGTACGATCAAGGATTCGGCCTCAAAGACAAGTCTAAGAGGTTCTACGAGAATAGAGACTAAGACTAAGGAGTGCTTAGACTTAGAGACGATTCAAGACGACTTAGGTTGGAGACCTAAGCGAAGGATGTTCCAGGTAAAACCCAGTAAGATTAAAGTGAAGTATACAAGCATAATACAACGTGCTTAAATAGGCCAATATGTGCGCATGGACCAAGAGAGACGTGAGAATTGTAAGTGCATATCCAAAGAAGGAAGGCAACTATAGTACAGATGCATTGAGTATATGAGTCAGAGTCTTGTTATGTAATATGCAAAGTAAAGGAGGCAGAAAATGAATAGGGGCACGATTGTTGTTACAATCATATGTGCCCCTATTCATTTTCTCTGTCTACTTTACTTGTATATTACGTAACAAGACTCTGACTCATATGCTCAATGCATCTGTACTATAGTTGCCTTCCTTCTTTGGATACGCACTTACATTTCTCACGTCTTCTTGGTCTGTGCACACATATTGGCCTATTTAAGCACATTGTATTATGCTTGTATACTTCACTTTAATCTTACTGGGTTTTACCTGGAACATCCTTCGCTTAGGCCTCCAACCTAAATCGTCTTGAATCGTCTCTAAGTCTAAGCACTCCTTAGTCTTAGTCTCTATTCTCGTAGAACCTCTTAGACTTGTCTTTGAGGCCGAACCCTTGATCGTACTCGGAACGCGTTCCTTGTACTTTCACCTTGTCCTCTTTTGGACATTGTAGAACTTCCCAGCAGACCGCCTGTGTCTTTTCACTGTCGCTGGTGACGCCACCCCAGTTTGTAACATGAACTGACTCGCAAACTTCAAAGTCAGCCTCCATTGGTTGTTGTTTCTTCGTGTATTCCTGAGCAGCTTCAAGGGGTTCATACATTGATAGGTTCTCAGTCAAATCGCAAGCCTGCAGGCCCTGAGCTTCACAATTCTTTGTCTGTGAGACAAGTGTATTGGTTAATAACGTGCTCACGCTGCTTCCCTTTGCCAATGTAACTGAACTGACAGCGAGATTGTATACTGTGTGACCTGCGTCTAAGATACTTATGTCTTATGCACGAACCTTTGAAGTTGTGCCGGAATTCATCACTATGGAGCTCAAGACACGGAGCTGGGTCGGGGATTGGCGCGAGTCCGACCATTACCGATAGTAGTAAGTAACTGCACTTGTGACTTTTTGTGACACAAAATTATATTCAACTTGAGGTCTACTGTTAAACAAATAGTTCAAGACTAGAACAAGCATTGATCGGACTTCAAAATACGTTGCGGCAAATCGGCAAATCTAACCGTAACCTAATCGTCCACGACACTTCGCGCGCCAAATATGGTAACAAGCGGTTTGCCCAGCTCCATAAGTAAACAAGAGCGTGGAACAAAATCAGAGTACATTATGTACATGTGCTGCGTGCATGCCGGAATTTTTATCAAGTTCATGCGCCGGGCCGAGAAGCCCTAAGGGCTTTTTTGTTGGATTATCAGGGGTCGAGGTACGAGCTCGACACTTATCAGGAATCTTCGGCATCGATGTTAGCGGGCGTCGGCAGCATGGTTCTAGCGTTGACTGGCATATATAAGGAGGTATTTTTCTGTAGGAGTACGCTATGCGTTTGTCAGCGGGTTCACTGTAAAACCTGAGTTGGTATTACTTCGCAGAACGTGTCCGAGACTTGCGTGCAACTCAATACTTTTCCCCCAAACCTCCACTCTCCCATGCCTGCATTTACCAACCGCGAAGTCCATACTAGTATTTCATTCTACACACCGAACACATTCTGCTTTTACCCGCATCTCCCCGCACATCGAAAGCATAGATTCCGATTCCTGCAAGTTGCAATGTTGATACTTCCAGGGCTACAATGACTAAAATCAAATTAAGTCAGTCAATGCTGACTGACAACTGACAACACTGAGATTCAGAAATAACATCCAGGCTCAAAAGCAAACCATCTCTTGCCACATTTATCTGGGAAGTCGAATCCTTGCACTCGCGATGACTCGCATCGCAACTATCTCGTCATCACTTTTTCGAGGGGACTGACGTGGCTAAGGTGCTCAACATTGCCATCGCGTTCGCTATCACGTATATAACCGAGTATGATATGACTTTTCAGTAAGTCATGTTCTCCGCTGCATCCCTGTTGCACTCCTTGCTTTCTCAATTATGGGATCGCCCGTTGAAGTTCACAATTCCCCATCACCCTCCCCATGACCAGGAGGCTAACATTCTCCAATGTTACTGACATCTTGCGGCACGATGAAGCTCGCGTGGCGGCCTTTAGGGAATACAGGCCGGCTAGTATCCTTTTGACAAACAGAAATATGGACCAATCGTATCAGTTGACATTGGCTCTCCCCCAGAACCTGTAAGTTCAACACTGAGAAAAATGCGGCTGCTAATGTGTTATTCAAGACCACTTAATTGTCGACAGCACTAGCTCGATCACATGGATTGGCGCCCGCGATATGTACGTGAGCAGCACTGGCATCGACATTAAAGAGCCTGTGGCGTCAATAACGTTTTTTACTCCTTCGAAGGTATGGCATACAACAATATCATAAGTTGAAAATACCTACGATTAGTATCTATAGGAACTATGTTCCGAGATACATTCACTTTCACTAATGGGCTCACCATCCCAGGATGCTAATCGGTGTTGCTTCTGCTTCGCGGGGCATCGCTTTTGACGGTGTCCTTGGCATCGGGCCTAGAGTGTCAAGCCGCGGCAAGCTACAAGTGATCCAGACGCACAATCCCGTCTGTCACTGACTACCTGTTTTGGGAAGACTCATTTCTGGCCCATTGTTGGTATCTTTTTCCAGCCCCTCGTTGCAGATATAGTCAACCATGGAGAACTTACCTTTGGTGGAGACGACCGTACCAAGTACACCGGCAGCATTAGATACACGTAAGACACTTCAGCTTCTTGATCAATTCAGACCGATAGTAATTGTTTTGTTTCAGTGATATCACGACCGCCCCCCACTCATCGCTGTATTGGGGTATCAATCAGAGGATCACCTACGGCAATACAGAACTCATGCCCCCTTTTGCCGGCATCGTAGATTGTAGTGCCACTTTCTTTACATTGCCTCCGGTGTGTATTTAGAGTGCAGCGAGTAACAATGGTCTCATCAGCGTTCGATAGACGCCTATGAGAGGTACCGGGCTGCGACCGGCGGTACTGTGAATAATATGGCGCATGGTCTTCTCCAGATTTCCATTGACCAGTACAATGTCCTGGATAGCTTGAACTTTTATATTGGCGAGGTACGTCAATTCTGTCAGCCCTCATACCCCTTGTTCACCATTTGCACAGGAAACGTACAGTCTCACCCGTAATGCGCAAATCTGGCCTCGTTCTCTCAACCACATTGTGTTTGGCAATCACAATGATGTATTTCTCGTCGTTAAAAGCCTTCTCACGCCTAGTGGCACAAGGTGTAACTTTGTTATGGGCCAGGTTTTCCTCCAGCGCTTCTACACTGTGTTCGATGCCGACAAGTCCCGCATCGGTTTTGCCCAAACCTCGTACACTGATGCCATGACCAACTAATATGGAATTGCCAAAGTATACGAAAGATTATTTTTCAGACGCAAAGCAGTATACGGATTTGAAGATTATACGGACTCTTCTCAAATAGGCTATGGAGGTTACTTGAGTTTCTGTATACTACGATTAGAATATAGGAGCGCGGCTCGTCTTGTAGAAGTGAATTCTGTGCGAGTTTGCGTCTAGTACCATAGGATATTTCTTTGTGCATCAATACGTGGTATATTTATTATTGTTGTCTATCCTGTCCTGAATCCAAGTCTGAGTGCATGGTACGTTGCAGATGTCAAAGAGTTGTTGAAACAAAGGATAGAGTAGGTCAAGAGTTTAGTGTCAACATCCGACTACTCTCCATGAACCTACAAAATAGTTGGACAGATGACCTGCATTGATAAAGGCCACCAAGCAGGATAATGACCAGAATGTGAGAGGAGAAGGTAGATGAATGACGATAGGAGATACTGATAATGTAATGACTCATGAGATCGAGAGATGACGGATAACAATGATGTCCATTGGCAGCAGGAGTGCGGGGGAGTGGGACTTCGCCGGATGTAGCTCTCAGTCTTCCCGTGGCATTGACATATCGAACAAGATTAACATGTCGTTGGTACTCGATAAGCTTTGAGAATGAAACCATGCAGTGCACCAGGACCCGGATAGCCAAATTTAGGGTGGGACGGACGGTCATTTCCAATTTTCCGGTATATACGAAACATGTGGAGTTGAGAGGGAGCGCGGCACGATGTCAATTTTCCACCTGATCATCACACCCACTGTCACCGGGCCAGTGTATGAACCCTAAACAAGTTTATTCTCCCTGTGATCGAAATATTTGCGGAAGAACTTGGGCAGGATATCGATATCCTCCAGTCGAATGTTCAGCGATCTGGATTCTGTATTTTTATTTTATTTTTTTTATAATCAGTGTTTATTGTCCGTTGGGGCTATGCCCTATGGTAGACAAAACCTACAGGTATGTACTTGTTCGTATGTATTAAATTATCAAGAATATTTTGTGATGCGCGATCATTGGTCCAGGTGTGAAACGAGGACTGGTAAGGCCAGCTAAAGGCGATAGGGGTTTATGGGCTCATTCTTCTTCTTTGTCGTCTGCAGGGGGTGTAACATCTCCAAAGATTTGTTCCAGTCGGTGCGTGCTCGCTATGTAGCGTAGTAGGGGCTTGACACATTTCTGGTTGTTCAGCAAGTTCTTGAGGTGGCTAGCTTGGGGGCCTATCTCGTTCTGGAGGGATAGACGTTGTCTGGTGTACATTGGGCAAGCAAGTAAGAAGTGATGTACTGTTTCTGCTCGGCTATGACATTGCTAGCAAATGGGACTGGGGACTTTCGTTATCCGGTGTAGGTGTTTGTTCAAGGGTGCGTGCCCTGTTTGGAGTTGGAAGAGCAAGGAGGAATCGTCCGTGGGAGCTTTTCCACTAGGATGGAGAAATGTTTCGATGGGGCGGTTTTGTCTATTTCGTGGAGGCGTTGATAGCGTGGTGAGTTTCTCATGATGGTTGCTGCTTTGGCTTTGATCTCTCCTCTGAATTTCTGCTTCAGCGCCGACTTGCTGATTGGGAGGGTGAGTTTTAGCGTTGTTTCTGGTTACAAGGAGGGACTTTGGGAGATCCTTAGGTGCGCTGCTCTCTCCTCTGGCCGCTCTCTTCGCCTGTTCATCAGCTGCTTCATTGCCAGGGATTCCCTTGTGGCCAGGCATCCACCGTATCGTTAGTTTGCGGGTGTCATGTGCTGGGATGAGTCTGCGCAAATCGTCATGGAACTTGTCCATGAGGTGGTGCCCCGGCTTGGAGGCAAAAGCCTTGGTGGCGTGGATGGCTGCCTGGTTGTCGACGCCCAGGGACATGGTTCCTTTCCCCCTTCTTCCCTCAGCAACTCTACTGCCAGTATCATCCCTATTAGCTCTCCCTCATAGACCGTGTGCTCCTGGTCATCTCCAGGTGGAACCGTCTCTCCTTCACCATCTCTCCGTTTCTCATCAAGACTGCCGCTCTCCTACTCCACCGTCTATGGCTGAGCCATCTGAATATACTCTCAAATCTTCTTCCGCCTCTGCATCTTGTCCTACTGCCGTGATTATGTCTCCTGCTGTCTGAGACAGCTCGTCGTTGCCATTCTTTGTACTCGTTCCATCTTCGAGGCGAAGCCTCGTGCTCCTCTTCCTGCATTTTTCTTCCCTCTTCCTTTCGCAATCAGTCCTGAACACCATACATCAGCGGCATAGAGCATCTTAGGAATCACTACACCTTCGTACAGTTTCTTTCAACAGTCGTCCATGGACTCCCTTTGCTGCTTGTGTCATTCTTTGGCATGCCATTACATATCGGTTCCCTTTGCCAGCGCATACGTGGCGTGTTCCTTGAAGGTGAGTTCGTCGTCTACTATAACTCCCAAAAAATTTGTGGATTTGGGGGTTCGATAACGTGGTTGTGGATGGAGACGGATGGGCGGGGAACTGGAGAGTCTTGTTCTCTGGTTGGGGTCGGTGATTCGTTTCCCTTGAGACGCAAAGGAGGGCCGTCTTATCTAGTTCGAAGTCAGTGTTTGTTCTCTGCTCCAATCCAGCGTGCCCCTTGTTCTCTATCATATTCTTAAGCTTTCCTTTGCTTGTCGTAATCTTTACTCGCGCTGCCAGTGCGATGTCGTCTATAAAACCTAGACTCAGCTCTCCTTGTTTCGGTCAGTGTTAGCTACTCGTAATACAGGAATTGTAGAATAAAAATCCTATAACCGACAAGGGACATCCTTGGTTGACACCATTTGAGACTTCGAAGAGATCAGATCTGTAGTTGTCGAAATGCAGAGTTGTTTTTCTGTTGCTGAGTTGATTGCTGTACCAGCTGATATATTCCAGTGGGATTCCCGCGTGTCTCATGTTGTGTAGCATGCGATTGGACTACTACAGACGGGAAGGCTCCTTGAGTCTAGGGAATAGTATTGAGACGAAGGGTTCCACTGAGGCCCACGCATTGTTGTGAATTTTGTCAGCAAGTGCAGGGAGTCTACTGTCGATTTCTGGTCGTCCACCGAAATGCGTCGGGGGTAGAAGGTTGTGACGTTCCGCTATATAGACTAGTTCATTAGCTACGCAGGAGGACAGAATTTACCCATGGTGTCAAGCAGGGTTTATTGGTCGGTAAGCTTTCAGTAGACTATAGTCCGGTCTTCCTGGTTTTCGTAGGACTACGTTGACGACAATTTCAGTCTTTGGGGTAGTGTTCAAGTGCGAATGTTGCACGAAAGATGGGTCCCATGATGGCACTAGGAGGTCAGTACATTCTTATATACACAATTACAGATTCCGTTTTGGTCCTGGGCTTTGTACGGAGAGAGTTTCTCTATGGCGCAGAAATTTGGTCGTTAGTGATTGGAGCGAATTCGCAGATAGGAGGATTGTAAGTGAAATTGGGCCAACATGTTCATTCTCGGTGGTTGTCGAAAGAATATGTCGTAGAGGAGTTCGCTTTTCCTTGCGTTGTCCTGCGTGGTGTTCGTTTCATTGGGGCCCTCGGGTCTTTCAGCATTTTGATTCCTTGTATGGATCTGTTCTGACGGGTCACTGGCTGCGTAGCGGTGGAAATCCCATATGTTGCGGGTGTGATTGCTCGAGCCATTCCTCCAGTGTTCTTTCTTTGCTGTCTTTGATGCTCTCTGAGAATCAGTTGCGGGCAAGGTGGACTCGTCGTGGATTGGGTCTTGTCGTCAAGCCAGTAGTTTTCTTGCTTTCTTACATAGTTTATGTACCTGTTTGCGTTCAATGTCGAGATCGTTTGACCACCATCATTTGCGTAAGGTGACTGCTTGGCCTTCAGGACATGATCCTCACTGTTTTTGGCGATGGATTGGTGAGGTGAGCGAAGGTACTTTGAATTCTTGTATGGATTGAATATTAGCGGTGGAGGGTGTGTGTCAAGGTGTGATGAAAGGCTTCTCTGAACTCGTCCCATTCTACTTCTCTGAAGTTCGGCCGCTGGCGGATGATGCGTTCTGGCTGTAGATCTAGTGCTTATATAGGGAAGTGGTCAGTAATAACGGGGCGTAATTGGATACTCTACGGACATTGGTGAACATTGTTCAATTCGGCTGAGCAGAAGACGTTGTCTGGTCGGGGGTATGGTTTTTCGTGTTTTGAGGCTTCGAGGGGTAGCGATGCCGGGGAAGAGCTTGAATGAGGTTTATTCTGCGAGGAGATTAATTAGTATCCCCGCGGTGTCTAAGTTCGCTGCAGTGAATAGATGAGAGTTGCTGGTCATTTCCCACATGGATGGTGACGGTTGAAGTCGCCCATCCATATCATGTGGGCGTTATCTCTGTCATTGTTGTTTCTAGTGTTAGTGCGGGGAGGTTGCGGGAGGCAGCCTCTTCTAAGATTATATGTTTCTCCAGGAATTGGAGTGTTCTCGAGTGATCGCAGGCATTATAGATATTGTAGATATGTACTTTCCGAAGTCTCCGTGAATCTCGATGGCCGTGGTTGGTGTGTCGAGTGGGATGATGTGCCAGTTGTTCTTGGATAACTTCTTGTTGACGAGCAGGATGGTTTGCGACCTTTCAGGGTTTGAGTGATGGTTGGTGGGTATATTACGTCCCAGAATCGTCTGAGTTGGAGGCGTTCGCGAGTCCCACTGCATTGAGGAATGGTTCTTGAATGCAGGCGAGGTCGTACTTTTTGGGGTAAGGTTTCGGAGCATGTGCTCCCAGGCGCTAGAGATTTTCGTAAGTTTTGTTGCCAGATTTTAAAGTCAAGGTGAAGAGGGTGTTCATTACTGTTGTCCTGCATTATGCAAAAGTCGGATGGTGAGGGGCTACCGATGTTGATGTCTGGGGTTGAGGGAGGAACACAAGGGTGTGGTGTTGGCAGAGGAGATCTGAGGTGAGTTTGATTGCGCGTGCAGGTCGGGTTGTTTTTGTTGTTGGTTGCGAGTTGAGCCAGTTTGTCCATAAGGCGTGCTTGAGAGTTGAGTCCTATTGGGAGCTTGTTCGGTTTTGCTCGTGGTTGGCGTCGCTTTGGCTGTTCTTGAAGCGGATTGTTTTGTCGAGTTGGAGGTTGAGGTTGCGGTGAGGTTGAGGTTAGGTATCTTCATGAGAGGCATCCATAGTTGCCATGGGTGTTGGTGTCTGTTGCCGGTTGGGTCCATGTTGTTGTCTTGGTGGCTCAGTCCATTGCTCAGCGTGGTTTCTGTCTTTTCCCATGTGAGAGGGTCTTCAGTGGGAAGTAGCGGTATTTTGAGTCTTCTGATCGGTTTTTGAAGCTTTCCCACTTGTCGATGAAGGATGGGCAATCTCTTGCTCCATGAGGCGTGACGCTGGCAATCAAGTTAGTGCATTGGTAGTAGTTAGGATTGTCTACTTTGCAAGTTGCTGTGCGATGATGTGCACCGCATGTTCCGCAGTATCATAGTCTGAGTGCATTCTGCTGCAACGTGCGATCCATCATACGATTTGGCATGTTGAGGCATCACATTGGTTCTGGAGGAGTTTGCGTCGATACTTTCTTTCCCTCTATCGATATGCCGAAGCGGAGGTTGGTTGGCGCTCTCCTTGGTCTTAGAGTGATGATCGCATGCGCTGTCCTTTGATTCGCTTTGCGTCTGGTTACCAGTTTAAGCCATTTTGCCTTAGTGATGGTGCCTGGCTTGAGTCTGCCATTTATTTCGATGTCCGTGTTGGTGCGTATTGAGCTGGGGTCGTAGGATGTAGGGACGTTCTCGACCAGAACATTTGTATGACCGGTCCTTGATTGTGGCGTTTGACCGAAGTTGACGGCAAATTTTGCTCGGTGGGATGGGATGCTGAGCTATTTTGCTGATTCTGCTGAGTCGAGTTCAATAGGATACGCCGTGAGGGAGTCTTCGTGCTGATTGAAATGTTAGGCCTTGGTGGATGGTGAGGCATCTTTTTCTATAAGTTCTAAGGTTAGTTTCGCTTTGGCGACGAGTTCC
>JABCPU010000169.1:0-137437 GCA_016800925.1 Suillus spraguei
CAATCCGCATGCACTGACTAAGACACCCCTTCCACATCACCACTGTTGATGGAAGTCACTCAAGAGCTGGGAAGGTCTCCCACTACTGCACCCTGTTTATTCACCTGGACAAACAGGTCATGTATGGAAAGCTCAATGTCATGCAACTTTCCAAACACAATGATATCCTTCTTGAAAAGTGTTACAGTTGTATGTGCCCCTATTCATTTTTCGTCTCCTTTACCTTGTATATTATGTAACATGACTTTGACTCATATGCTCAACGCATCTGTACTATAGTCGCCTTCCCTCTTTGGATACACACTTACGTTCTCACGTCTCTCTTGGTCCGTGTGCACATATTGGCTTATTTAAGCACGTTGTATTATGCTTGTATACCTTACTTTAATCTTACTGGGTTTTACCTGGAATATCCTTCACTTAGGTCTCCAACCTAAGTCGTCTGAATCGTCTCTAAGTCTAAGCACTCCTTAGCCTTAGTCTCTATTCTACCAGATTGTCTTAGAGTTGCGACTCTTTGACTGAACCCTTGATCCTACCTACTTGTTCTCTTTTGAACATAGTCGAACCTCCCAGTAGACGTCTGTGTCTTATCACTGTCGCTGGTGATGCCACCCCAGTTTGTAACACACTATAAATCATGAGCCAAATGAAGCAGACCTTCAGGAAATTCAGCCACATGCTGTACTCCCAACAGTGCATCAGACAACAATGACAATGACAATGAAGTTGATGATGGGCCAACAAATATTGAAGCACATGTTGAATTGGCAAAAACACCTCGTAAGTGATCTAGCCTCTTTTTCTAATTGATCTAACATACTATTCAGAGCACAAACGTGCTTGCACAGTCACTGCATTAGCAGTTGAATTGTCAATTCCCCAACTCCCCAGCCTTCTGTGATGTTTTCTGTTTAGTCAACTTAATCCAGACAATCCTTGCAAGCCTTCTGAAGTTTCGCTCTCTCATTGTCCCCAATACAATAAAAAAATAAGTGTTTTCAACTCTGCATGCTCAAGGTTCTTTGTCCTGAGCGATATAAGTGGTATTGGGGGCATGCATCAAGAGTATATATGTGCATGTCCAATGTGGAGAAATGAGCACCCTCATTATGATTGTGTGTTTGTCAACATGAACCCAGGTCTTGACGGAATGAGAGGTATGGACATTGCATGAGTGCTGACCTTTTCTTTTACATACTGTTAGCAACCTAGCCAGGCGCTCTATCAAGAGTGGCAGCCCATGAGTATTGGTCTCCTAGCACGGAATGCGCTAGTTGCATTGGTTGGAGGTGGGCGCTACGCGCTGTCTCACAACCTACGTCACAGAGACGAGGTTCTTGACAACAATCCAAGACGTAGAAGTGATGAGCTTCTACAAAGTTCGAATAGAGACAATAAGCTTATGAAAAGCTTATCGAAAGGAAGTTCAGGGTCGAAGATCAAGTAATTCAAGTTAAAGAAGTACAAAGGCTATCTGCGCGTATTTATATGTAAGATTGAAGCAGAGCACGAATATGTAAGTATTGCTAGATTAAGTATGAAGTCAGATAGCCAATAGTAGAACGCATGCTCATAGATGAGTCAGAGGCATATGAACCAATGAATGCATGCATGTGCGAAAGGGAGTCATAGGTGTGGAGCTGAAGGTATAAAAGGTACAAGCCAATGAGGCGACGCACGAGTCATAGGTAAATGCAAAGGAAAATATAAAAGGAAATACGACACCAGACACAGTCCTTGAGCCAGAGGGCTGTTTGTGTGAACCATGGGGTAGCGCGTGTTGAAGCGCAGAGGGAAGCGTCTAATGCAACAGAGGTGCTTGAGATGTGAGAAGCGCGAGGAGCGTGAAGAGTGCATATGAGTGCGAGGGGTACCAGAAGAGTGCGCGGTTAGCAATGATGGAGGAGGCGAGCATAGGCAAGGTAAGGAGTGACCATGGCAAGCCAGACGTGGTAGCGGAGGATGAGGATGGAGGCCTCGTCAGGTCAAGAGTAGATGGCAATGCATAGGAGGAAAAATGATAGTAGGGGTGCAAGAAGGTGTTCTTGTAACACATACAAGGCTGAACTATACTCATGCGCAGTCATGAGATGGTTCAATAAGGTTGGAGATTCACCTGACGATGACACTGGAATGTGGATGGTGCGGCCTGCCCATAATGTCAACAACTCTCCCCATATTTCTATCATCCATATTGATTCAATTTACCATGCCACACACCTCATTCCAGTATATAGTACTCAACCCATTTCTCTGCAACATCAGCACTATCAAACTTACAATGTTTTTCACACATTCTATGTTAACAAATATGCAGATCATCATGCTTTTGAAATCGCATTTTAGCCTTCTTTTGTATGGTCCTTGCTTATTATACTTAAATCAAACTTTTTTGAACTTCACGCATAAAGTTGTTTGCATGCTTGAACCACTTTCTAATAAGTAGAAAAAGCAACCTCAAAGGTAGTTTAAAAATATCGTCCGTGAGCATTAAGTAAGATAAGGCTAAATAAGGATCCGGTGAAATTACTGATGCGTATAAACACCCTTATCTAATATCGAGTGAACCTTGTCAGAAAAGGAAATCATTTCAGGAATATCAGCTGTAGGTTCCTGGACAGAACAGAGCCTCTCCCAGTTCGCGAGTCGCGGACACCTGAACATACAAGTGCAGTTTGAATTATGACACGACAGTCAAAGGACATCCTGGACATGGCTTACATAAATGCAACACATAGGCCGCGATGATCGACCAATGGTGCGCTTGGGAGAGATGGAGAAATATTGAGAGTGGTGGAATGGAAGAGAGACTGGACACACAAACCAAAGACTTTCAAGTTATCAACCGTATAAACACCCTTACTTATCTCAGGCGAACGTTTTCAGAAAAGGAAATCATTTTAGGCACATCAGCTGGAGGTTCCTGGGCAGAACCGACTTGGCTTCTGAAACTTCGCAAGTCGCGGACACATAAACATACAAGCGCAGCTTGAATCATGATACGACAGTCAAATATATGCTTGTGAGTTTATCCTTGGTTTATCCATTACTTGAACTCGACTAATTGTGTCTCAGGCCTGCAGCCGCGTCAGTGCCTCGGCTGCAAGATTAGCGTGACAATAAATATTTTTGGACTCCGGGAAATACGACAAGCTCTTTGTGTCGCATTTGATACTGCCGATGACTTCAGTTTCAGCCAGCAGTTACTGTTATGTTCTGAACTTCTGTCACTAACATCAAAGTTGTCAAGGCATTTACAGCGCACATCCAGCAGCACGTCAGCCTCCAGCACATTATCAATGCGGGTAGCCATTTGATGGGCTTCAGCTACTAGGACAGCCTCCTCGCTACTCGTGAGAGCTGCCATGTGTGCAGCCGTTCTTTACGGTCCCACAGAGTGTCCGTGCTCTTAAATACGCGATCTGTGATTCTTGGTCATTCTCACCTTGCAGCTCTTCCCCATGCTCAGTTGTATTATAATCCGGTCACTCTCCTTGTATTCCTATGCTCAGCTCCTCTCATGACGCTTCTGTCATTGGCCATCAGTTTCATCGGTTTGCTCTCTGTCGTATCGGAGGTGGTAGGAGCACCTCAGGGGTATGCACCATCTGCTGGACACTTTATTCCTTTGACACGGAGGACGCAGCCTTCGCGGAATGTCTCAGAATGGGCAGAGTATGCCAAGAACCTGCGGGATGCCACAATCGCCAAGTACTCTTCACAACCTAGTCAAAAGCGAGGAATGGGCGAGAACTTGTATGCTAAACTATGTAACCTGAGTGCGATACTAATCTTTGATGAAAAGGATGGTTAACCAGGGGCTGGACACAAAGTCTGTCGTGTATTCTACCTCTGTCCAAGCGTACTCAATTCCCACAGCTTCTACGGATCCCTGGCTGTCGGTACACCACCTTACCCATTTGACGTGATTTTAGACACCGGATCCTCGTGCGTCGTCAACTCACGCAGCAATGGATCTATCTAACATTCTCCCCAGAGATATGTGGATTGCCTCGTCTGAATGTCAATCCACGTGTGAAGGAACGAGCAACTTTGACTCGTCGAAATCCTCTACGTTTAAAAGTATGAACAAAAGCTTTATTATCACCTATGAGAAAGGTTATGCAACAGGTACCGTCGGGCAAGATGTTGTTCAAATGGCTGGTTTTATAATTTCCGACCAAACATTTGGTAAATTCAACTAGTCATCGTCATACAACTTATTGTCCAATACTGACGCGTAATAGCGGTAGTGACAACTACCGCGGCGAACTTCTTGCAAAATCCTGTTACCGGGGTCTTTGGTCTCGCATGGCAGCCACTCGCAGCCTCTGGTGCCATGCCATTTTGGCAAGCACTTGCAAGTAATGGCCAATGGAGTCAACCTTTAATGGCTTTCCAGTTGACTCGGTAATCATATCCTTGTCATGCCCACGTGCTCCACTTACGGTGAATAATTTAGCTTTTTAAATGTCAGCCAAGCTGGCGCACTGGAACCTGGGGGCTCTTTTACAATGGGTGCGCGAGAATTCAAATCATCCCTGGCATGTTTCACCTTTATTTTTAGGATATACAAACGAGAGTTTATACACCGGGACGATTGACTACCAGGATTTTCCCGATATCCAAGTCTCGTACTGGATTCAAAAAATTACTTGTGAGTTCCAATGCAATCTTACTTTTGTTTGTATTGCTCAAGTACCTGGAAAGCGATGACTGTGCAAGGAAAATCCATATCTTTGCCAAACGGCAGTGCATCTTATGCCGTCATTGATACCGGTACGACACTCGTGGCAGGGCCTGCGGCTAGTATCGCAGCCATTTACGCTCAGATCCCTGGATCTCAGCCTGGAACGGGCAGTTGGGAGGGATTCTACAGTTACCGTAAGTCTGACATATCTCTCTGGATCAAGGGGACCGAAACTCTATAAAAAGCTTGTGACACTACTGTTGTTGTGGAGATCTCATTTGGGGGGCCCAATTGGTCGATCAGCCCCAGTGACTTCGACTTCACATCCACAGGACCCGATTCGGATGAATGCTATGGCGCATTTTACGCAATACCCACATCTAATGGCCCTTCCTGGATCGTGGGCGACACATTCTTGGTATGTTTTCTTAGCGCGCATATCCACATTTGATAAATAATACTGCAAGATAGAAGAACGTTTATTCGGTGTTTCGATACAGTCCCCCGTCTGTCGGATTCGCGGCACTGTCTGAAATTGCACTCGCAATGAACGGCAAAGTTGGAGCAATACCTTCCGCTACACTCGGTGGCAATTCAGCAATGTTTACTTTAGAGTCAAGCGAGGCACCCCCAACACGCACCTCTAGTCCAGTTGCATTCATCATTTCCGTATTCATCGCTACCTTGGTGTCATTTGTACAGTCATGATGACGCGGTTCGGGACTAGTACTTACTGGTGCGTTTCATTACGTGCCCCACAGGCCTAGGCACAGCCCTCTCGGATCAACCAAAGGGTTGCTGTGCTCAGATCGTGTTCACTGCTTAGCTAGTCATCTTTACCTGCTGGATGTTGCTACATGTTGTAATTGCAGGGTGCGCATTTCGCCACCAGAACACACAATTTACTGTAGCTGGTCGCCAGACAGTGGCAGACTTATGGCACAATGTGTTTCCGATGAGTGCGAAGCTCACAGGGTCTTGCACCCTTTGTGGCTATGTAAGAAAAACGTCCCGAAAGGTACCCGGCCTTGGCAATGTCGGAAGCTTAAGCTGCGGCGGCTGCGGACAAATGCGCAGTGCTGAGCGCACATCAAAATGTATTTCAGGACAACTAGGGCACACTCTTCCTATACATTCATTACTCCTCAAGCCTCATCCTCCACTGGTCTCTGGGCTTAGACCTTCTCTAGCAACTCAACAATTAAAGCTGAGGCTCAAGTCTTGGCATGATACCATTAATCTTTCTTGCATCCCTCTTAACACTACCTGCGGATACATTCGGAGCACCGACAGACGTAGTTCCAGCCCAGGGTCAGACCATCTCCCTTGTGAGAAGGAACCAACCTCGAGACGTCGTCGAATGGGGCGCTTTGGCGAAGAGCCAGAGAGACAATTTGATAGCAAAGTATAGCAGCTCGACAACAAAGAAAAGAAGCACTGGTTACAACTTGTGCGTAGCATTTTAGCAGGTAATATCTTTACTGAATGCAACTTTTCTTCAGGATTGTCGACCAGCTGTATGATTCTAGGTAGGCGTTAGATATGTTCTCCAATGTGCATGATTCCCTAATTGAAGCGTCCACACAGCTACTATGGTTCATTGGCTATTGGTACCCCTGCGGTGTCCTTTGACGTCATATTAGACACGGGCTCTTCGTAGGTTCCAGCGCAGTTGACATGTTGACATAATTCAGTAATGCATCATGACAGTGATCTCTGGGTCGCTAGTTCTACTTGTGGAACTTCATGCGGGTCTATTGCAACCTACAACCCATCGTCTTCATCAACTTTCCAGAACCTTTCTACGGCATTCAATATAGAGTATGGTTCGGGTGCTGCTGAGGGCTATGTTGCAAAGGACATGGTGCAAATGGCGGGATTCTCCGTTTCCGATCAAGGTTTCGGTCAGGATATCTTCTCACTAACAGGTTCGCTGGCGTTTACTTACGTACATTACAGCTGTTGTGGACGAAGTGTCGAAAGATTTGCTGACATCACCGGTCTCTGGCTTGCTTGGTTTGGCCTGGCAAAGCTTAGCAAGTTCAGAACAGATGCCCTTGTGGCAGACTTTGGCCTCCAGTAATGCTTGGAGCTCAGCTCTCTTTGGTGTTCAGCTCACTCGGTGACAATATTTGCTCTCTGAGATGAAGTGTACGACTAACATGGCACAGGTACACAAATGATTCTTCCGCCCAGACACTCGAGCCCGGAGGAGTCCTTAACATGGGTATGAGACGTCTCTCACCGTGAAATATCTACTCAAACAAAACTGCTTTCAGGTTACACAAACAGTAGTTTGTACACCGGCTCGATTGAATACATCATATCCCCGGAACTCCTTCATATTGGTATTTACCATTGACATGTAAGTGGTTTAGCAACTGATACAAGTATGCTCACTTATTCTAATCCAGCAATAACGGTGCAAGGCAATTCCATTTCTATTACTTCAGGAACAACAGCTGCTATCGACACTGGCACGACCAATATAGCCGGTCCATCTAGCTCAATTGAAGCTATCTACGCGCAGATTCCCGACTCGCAACCTGCCACAGGTGAATGGGAAGGGTATTATAGCTTCCGTAAGCCAACCTCTTGAGCATCGCGAGGTCAAGTGACTCAACGCCCATCCAGCATGCTCGACGACTGTAAACGTAGAACTGTCATTCGGTGGCACTAATTGGTCGATAAGTGCAGCAGACTTTGCCTTCACACAAACCAGTTCAACAGAATGCATCGGCGCATTCTTTGAAGCAGATACTGGTAGTGGGTCCCCCTCTTGGATCATCGGCGATGCTTTCCTGGTATGTAGCAATGATAAACGGCCCTCAAGTTCTACAGCACTGACCTTTTTTTCATATTCCATTAGAAAAATGTGTATTCTGTCTTCCGCTACGATCCCGCTTCGATTGGATTTGCCAGTCTCTCGAGTGTTGCAATTGCTGAAAATGGCGCTGGAGGCACCGTTCCTTCCGCAACCATTGGTACAGTGTCTGCAGCGGTCACCGACACAAGCGATGCCCCACGTAGATATGTACTGAGCGCATCATTCTCTACTCTTATTTTCGTCGCTGTCTCGGTAGTGCTCCTCTTTTAGTTTTGGTGCTACCTGCATTTACCTTCCTAATGAGGGACTCATCTTTACGGGACTAACAGACACTCACAAATTTATGGACCACGCTTACTTGTAATCAATATAGTCATATGATGTGTTGGAAGATATAGTTATAACTTATTACTGGCCAGTCCCTTGTATCGAGTTTTATAAAGCACGAAATGCCGCCGAAGCTCCACAAATTTCTGTCCACCAGGTCATGCTGGTTCTGTCGCGGCTCTTTCCGTTCATCATATCAGGCCTTTGTACACTACCGTCTTCTGTGTTGTCATTCTTCTAGCTCTTTCATTCACTACCATGGTAACTTCCGCTTCTGAACAATCACTTTCCTCGCGCGGATCTCATTCAAAACCTCGCAACAATCATTTGGGACGAACTTCATGACCTTTACTGTGCAATCTGCAATCGTCCATGAATACCGTTCGGAGACAATGCCTTCATAAGTTTGAGATATTTTCGGCAGGGAGGTCTTATTGTCAGCGGAACAGGAGAGACTGCAACTCTCGCAGCGTCGGTAAAGCCATCGACATTATAGCATAGCATTCGCATAATGAGTCTCAACACGGCAATTCGGACCATGGGGTATCGACGAACATAGAATCTCAGTTGAACAATCCCAGCGTACTTCCTCATTGCCTAAATCTCAAACAAAACTGCATTTGTGCCAATGAGACCTGGGTGAGCGAGATTGCACTGCGTCGTCAGTTCTCAATGCATTCGAAAGCCACAGCATTCACTGCATCAAATTTTCGTTACATGAGTGAGAACGCGAAGAGTTTTTGTATCAATATTGCATTTCCTGTCTTGCTACTGTAGAAGTATCATCCGAGATTTGACCGAAGGCATGTCCTTATGTAGTTGTAAGTATGTAGTAACCTGTTGCTGGCGACTACAAAAATTTATACTCCAAACCAATGCCACGTCATTGCACAACTAAATTAGTTTCATCAGAAGTCTACAAGGGTAACAACGAACGCGAACAGAAATAAAAAATATACAGCTCCGAGAGTCAAACTTCTACGGCGTACGGTCCTGACAGTACCCATCATCCTGTGAAACAGAAGCCACGTCTTTGACATGTAAAATGATCTCATGGTCTGACGTCATCCTCTGGCATTCTTTGATATGCTGGTGGGCTGTGAAGATGCTCCAAAAAGTTATCCGATATGAAGTCAGGCGGCCCGACGAGACAATGATCCAGACGGAATAAAAGTCGTCCGTGTTAGACCGAAGCCCATCTGCTTTGATTCCATACGTGAAATGGATGTCCCGAGCTGGACTAATACACCTCTGCTTGACTCCTGTGACGCCTTGTAATAGAGTGGGATGCACGGTAGATACAGTCTACAGTTCGCAACTTCACCTGCTTTCGGTTTCGCAGTGATACAGATATTGCCAGGGAGCCCGCGACCAAGATCAAAAAAAATTTCCCTCATTTTCCTGGCATGGGAACAACCAATGATGCCAGCAGCCAGATAATAATCTTGAAGAGCTCGACTCTGATTTTTTTTTTCGCGCGGCCGTCGGCCTGAATGGAGTGTCACTGTGTCGGACTGAGCGATCTTATTCTGCATGTTCACGGTGCCAGCGTGAATGCTGAGTTTGAACTAGGGAATAGATTTATACGGGCAGCAGATGTGCGTCAGGCCATCAGCACAGAACGACAAACAGACCCGTGCTTCTAGCTTGACACTCGCTTAAACTCGCACTTTTTGACGGTAAGAGTTTACTCACCAACCGAAGATCCAACTCATGACACTGGTGGTCTAGATGAACTTCTTGACAGTCATTCTCCTGGCATTAACAATTGTCAGTCCACTTGGCGTGCGAGCCACGTCCGACTCAGAGACTACAGAAATCTTATGCAACTGGGCTCCGTGCGGGTACTTGTGCGCGGGAGTTACCCAGTTCACCGGAGATTGCATCTCCGAAGATGGCACCCCTGGAATCGAGCGTTGTTGTGAAAATGTTGTGCTTTAGTGGAGTGGCGTCGGGGAAGTATTGTGACGCAAATGAGGGGTTTGAAGATGTCAGCGATGGAACACGTCCTAGAAATCAAGTAGATCGCATCCTTCCGCCCGAGGTATCAGGGTCTTAAAGAACAAGTTATTCCATGATACAGGCAATGGGGCAGGATAAGATATGTGGTCAGAATAACAGTAAGTTTAGCACTTGAGATGGGAGAAGTTCAACCGACATGCCATCCCATGGCGCTGGAACTTAGATTTCGTGCTGAGGCCTGAGGGCCACCTGAAGGTACCAAGTTTCAGAGTCACGACTCGTGCATCCGATCATCCACCTACTCCAATATATTTTTACTCAATTCTAGCTTTCCCTCCTCTTTAGCTTGGGCCGTAGTGAGTTGGGCTTGCATGAATTATCGGCAAACTCACTCATGTATGGTTTAAACTTGTCCGAAGTGTGTCAAAAAACTCGTTGATCGCTTGTGGATTGACTGCAGAGGGTAAATTTGCAGTCTCATTACTGAAGGTGATACTATTACCTGTGCAATGTTGTCCGGAATATCACTTGGTTCACTAACAACAGTGGCATCCGCAACTGCAGATGGAGGCGGCGATGATCTAGAAGCCATACTGTGGCGACTTGAAGGCGCTATGACATGTAGTGACCGCTATTTGGCGGCCTCTGGTATGTGTCGACGGTAAACAAGTTGCAAACGCAGCGACTAGTATAAGCGCATCTGTCTGGTATCACTCCAATGACAGCTGAGGGATTTGGAATCCTAATCTGTCAATATCATGAAGTTAGTTGTAGTTATCGGTGGAGGCAAAGACACGTAAATGCGAAGCAGAATTCGAAGTCATCACAATTCAGTTGTAAGGCAGTCACTATCATGATGCAAAAGGTATGATATATGTATATTATACAGGATGGTGGAAACAGATACTATACAAATTGTCACAATATGAAGTGTCTCGATTGTTCGTGATTCAAATACCTTCAGTCATCAAATTCATCCAAGTCGGACTCTAAGTCCATTACCATCACGGCTTCCGTCTCATCAACATCCATTACACCACTCGGATCCATAGACGGCAGCTCTGTAGCATTGGCCTGTCCTGCATCTTCATCCAAGAACCCCAAGCAGGTTTCTATACACCCTCTCCATCGCAGCGGGACCGCTCCACCCACATCTACACCAGCAATGCGACGCTCCCATGTGAATCGCTCCGCAGCATGCCTCACAAAGAATCTGCCCTTGTGCTCCGGGTTTGCACACCCGCCCGATCCCTGCGATGGCCTCCTGCCATGCTTTCGAGGTTCGGGAAGGACACCATAGGACTTGAAAACACCGGGCGCGTTCTCCGCCAATACCCCACGTATATTTTCCGGCACGTTCCAAACGTCGGAAAGAGGGACCCCATAATATTCGCCGAGCACAGTCCGAGAGTTGTCCCCTTTCAGTGAGCAAAGCAACTTCCGATAACAGATCTCAGTCAGTGGGGGTACGCCCGGAAGAAACGTTGTCAAGGGAGATACTGTGATCGCTCTCGATGGATTCATCGCCGCCTTCCTGTATTGTGAGGATATGCGAGTCATAGACCGCCGCTGAGACAGGATGTCGCAAGAGGCGGAGGGAACACGAGAAAAGGAAGGCTCGTTCAAGAAGGGGTTTGGGTTAAGCTGCAGCTTCGAGAGTTTCATATCTCGCATCTCCGATGGAATGTATGACAGGCGGTTCTGCGAGATATTCAGCTCCTTCAAGTTGACCAAACGACATATCTCCGGGGGAATATATGTCAACAAGTTTCCGCCTATGAATTGGTAAATATGTAAAAATAAGAGACCCGGAAGAAACGTACGCAGACTCAACACAGTCAGATTCTCTAGCTTGAAAAGCTCAGGAGGAAGTTCGTGGATGCTGTTTCCAAAGAGGTAGAGTTGTAGCATATGTCGTTCCTTGCCCGAGTCTATGATGGACTTTGTCCGCTCGAATGAACGCACTCGGGACTCAAAAGCTGGCTCGGTCTTGACGCGTGGCAGATTGCGTCCAGAGAATAGACTTTGCTCAGATAATTCTGTCGTGTTGAAAAAACCCGCGAGATCAGCGACTGACGCAGGAATTGTCTTCAACCCTAGATTACTGTGACGCAAGATAAGACGCGTCAGAAGAGTCGGATCAGTGAAGCCGGGAATATGGCACCTCAGATCTATGTGCCCATTACCTGTATCGAAGGGTTTGCGCAGCGCGTCGTCCCATAATCGCTCATCGCGATCAATGGAACGCGACGTGCTCGAGTCTAGAGAGAATAAACTTGACGTCTCGTCGTACGAGTAGTCTTTTTCTCCCAGCGAACGAGAATAGACTGAGTTGCGGGACAATGGCGTCGGAATAAACGTGGGAGGTGTACTCGGGGGAGTATCTGCCTTCTTTTCCCGCTGTGGAGGGCGTTTGTTTGCTTTTGCTGAAGCCGCGAATGGATGAGAGAAACCTAGACGCGTCGGGGGTGGGGAGTCTAGTATATACGGCTCATGGTGGGGACTCGAAGGCGGAGATGAGTCTAAGGGTGCTAACAACGGGGATGACAACGGGGATGACTCTCGAGATGACGATGAGCTGGACTCAAAGTCCATATCACAGTCTGTCATTTTCAAGTTCAATTGATGCGGGGAATTAGATGGTCGTGTGCAAGTTGTGTGTCACCACTGTCAAAGCGCGTCTACCTTTTATAGGGCTGTAATAAACAGAGTCCAGACTTGTACGTAAATGCTCTGCCTAGTCGCAACGTAAACAGAACAACTGCTACTTTACATTCTCATCATTGCATTTTACATGTTATTGGCAATGCAGACCCTGGTAGCGTGTAACAAGCATCCGTGAAAGAGTTCACAGTTGACTCTAGTCAGCACTTCTCGTAGCAGCACCAACACAGCAGGCCGGTGATCCCCGTGAAACCGATCTGCACCAAGCGCCCATCGTGATTGCATCCGTTCAGCTCTTCTTCGTCCTGAACGCTTTCGACGGTTGAATGGATAGCCTTGGATCATCCCCACCGACTGATACCTTCCAGTTGTATGATCTCCGTGTCGAGGTCATATGCCCGCCAGGGGAACGTATACTATGTGGAGCGAAAGAAGGTGACCATTTTGTCCTCGAAGGAGAAATGCTTCATCTCCCACCTGGACAAGCATTTTCCATCTACTCGCTCAGTAAGTATCCTGATTGCTACAGCCTACTTTCAGTTTCATTACCATTGCTCGCCGTACTTTAATTAGGTGCTGTTCTACCACTCCTAGCAGCTAAGCAGCGTGTCACCCACCCAAATGATTGGATGAGCACGGATGCGGAGGTTGCTTGTCCTGACCCGAATTGCAAGTCCAGGTTGAGAATTTCGAGGACTGGTGTCAGAACATTCAACCATGCTGAAGTTACTGTTCTTCCTCTTGCTTCTCACTACGGTCAGGCTAGTGCTGGCTCAGCACTAGCGGCGGCCTGATGAAGAGACGAAGAAAATTCAAGAAACGGCTTATTGCAGCACCCTTTTTGCAGGGTTATCATATGATCAGTGTTAGCTGTGGACTCTTTTCAAGTAATTGACATACGCTGAGTATTAATATGCAGGCCTGAGACGTGGCCTTGAATATTTATATTTGGGTCGGAGTAGTCATCGTTGGCAATGGGATCAATGATTCAGATTCCTTATTCACTTACATAAGACATAATAGACTTGTTCCACTATTCCTACTTTTCACCGTCTCGGGAAATTCATTGGTGTCGCAATTATGTAGGACGACAGAGCACCAAGGTGCCTCATCAACTTTTCCAGATCGACTGGATACGGCTTATAGGATTAGGAATCGCGCACTTGCTACTATCCAGGTTTGTTTGCTTGCCGCCTTTGTTGACTTATAATTACGTCCATAGATCACCGCAGATCAGCTTCTGCGAAAGGCGCGTTGTTCAACTTCCCCGCTTTGCATTATTTATAATTTTATATCCTTTAGGCTCGGGAGCGTCAAGAGTCCACCTTCCGCGCTCCCGAACAATGTGTTAAGGATTTTGAAGAACTGCATGAGTATCGCGGCCGCAAGCGCGAAGAGTTTGAAGAGCGAGTCAGAATGACAAGAGATAGTATGCGAGTGTGATATTTGGCCTGGGTAGTGATCCCGCTGAATATTGCATCAGTAAAGAGTGAACTCAGTATGCAAACTGGGAGGTACGTGACTTCCCGAAACGTCCAACACACACGTAACCTATTCGATCGTGCTGTGACTCTATTGCCTCGGGGTAGACCAACTCTGGTACAAGTACGTTTACCTGAGTCATGGAAAACGTTCGAGCAAGAACATGGCAGCGACAACGATATAGCCAAGGTAGAAGGCATGATGCCTATTATCGGCGGGAAGCAACACGTCGACAAAGAAATAGGTCAGGTAGTGGAAGGTCAGGTAGTGGAAGGTCAGCGATCCATCCCGTAGATAGTACAGCTTCCTGATTATTCTGACACAGATTAGGAACTTGTATTCGCCGACGACGAGATCTTTCAAATTCTTGCAGATGGTTCATACCGGAAAAATTAAAATTTTCAAACCAAGAAATCTGGAGGGACTGGTACTCTTTCTGGCTTCACTTCTGCGACAGTGGGTGCTCCTGAACCTACTCAGAATGACGATTTACACAACGATGTCGCTAGCTCTGATGGCGAGTGATGGTTGACCAGGTACCTGCTGGAACTTTATGTATTCTGTAATTTCTAAATGCATTTGCTTGTTGAAACTCTAAGCTTGTAGAGGTGGCACGAGTGAATAAAGCTTTGACACCTGCTTTACGGAGTTCAAAGTGAAGGGTCTCGTCTTTGTTTTAGACATCTCTTCCTTGGAAAATCCAGTGAGTAGCATAACACGCTAGCTGCAAAAGTAATTGACAAAAGGATAAGACGGTCAGACCCCAGATCTCAAAACACCGTCCTATGTGGGTCCACCGACCCACGAAGAGCTGGACCACATATACAGATATAGCGTTGCACTACCAAAGCGTGCCCAGCATAATGGTTTCAATTCGGTACATCACTGGCGAAAAAAATAACGTGAAGCGCATGCCAAAGGCAACCAATATGAATCTTATTTTTTGTGGGCGACGCACTCAATAAATAAAATTTGCATAGCATCTTTACATTCCTATCGTATCACCCGCCTATCTGGGTGTAATTGGGCATCAGAATGGTGTCAAGGGACTGTCCTATCACCGGGATGCGGTGGTGTGGCGTAGACGTTCTCGGACCCTTCATCAAGCACTGGAGTTAGTGGGTCTGGTTCAAGTTGGGATCATTCGCTATCTAGAGGTGCTTGAAGAATCGGCACTGCAAGAGTCATGGAAGCTGTCAACTTGTCTTGTTCGCTTGCCTGAGAGCTGGGGCTCGACGCTAAACCCCGGGTTCTCTCTTTTCCTGATCTCCTGATGACGACATAACAATATCGAATCAATCGCGATTCGCAGTAGGCCGGAGAGGCAATCCGTGTATGACCGAACTGCGGTCGTCTTGATAACTACCCTCAACCAAGAGATGAGTATCCGGATGTGCTGTCCAGCCTCAGGCATAATCATTAAGGTAACTTGAAGAGCAATGTCTGCATCTCGTCGTAGGACAGAAATGATTGCTGTGTGTATTGAACCTGGAAGGTTTTCTGACTCGGTCATAGAGCAGTGATTTCACCCGACCGAGCCACAATTCCCTGCAAGAGCCGCCCAAGCTTTAATTACTCTTGCACGAAACATCGCATGTAGTGCGATGTGAGGGGATGAAGGGGAATGAGATGCATTGTTGGATACATCTTCCTCGGGAGCGCCCCTCACTAAGGCTACTGTCAACGCTTGGAAGGTGACGTATTGCACCCGGTAAGAGTGGTCGAATATGACAATGTTTTGTCGATCTGAGAGCCGTCAGAGTTGGACATGCCTGTTACCAGGTGTGAGGCGGCAAGCGTACCAGCAAAGTTAGTCAGTATGGTAGCTTGACTCTAGTATAAGTCCCCTGGTAATGATTGAAAAATTATGTGAAATGTCCGTATTAATACAACCAGAACCCCAGTACCTTGCAATGAATGTACAATTATGTCAGATGTCCATATCAACAAAACAAAAAAGCTAACGATGTAAAAGCCAGCCAGAAATAGAGCAATATACTCAAAGAACCATTTGACACGGCACTTGACGCAGAACCAGTGTTTGTCGCAACCGTCACAACACCCATCGTCGGGGATGGTATGGTAGCTTTGACACCATTCTGAGCGATGGCAGTCTCTGATAGGACAGCAAAACCAACAGAGGCGGGACTGTACTTGAAGACAGAATAAACGTTTTTCTGTGCATCATTAAGACACTGTCCGGAGAATGTAGAACAAGTGATGGAAGCTCACAAGGAATGCGTCGCCAATAATCCATGAAGGACCCCCTTCGCCGATTGAGGAGATGAAGAAAGCCCCAATGCACTCCGTGGTGCTCACTTGGGAGTGCGCGAAGTCCGCAGAGCTCATCGACCAAGTGTTACCACCAAAGTTGAACTGTACATCCACCGTCGTACTGCAGGCTGGTTTTCAAGTTGTCCTATCAGCCAAAAAACTGCATGACAGCATTAACACTTACGATAGGTGTAATATCCTTGTAATTGGCCCGTTCCTGCTTGTGATCCAGGGATCTGTGCGTAGATGCTCGCAATGGCACTGGCGGGACCTGCGATGTTTGTGGTTCCGGTGTCGATGATAGCAGTCGAGATCCCTGCGATGTCAATGGACTTTCCCTGTACAGTTAACGCTAGGTTGTCAAACAGGTCAGCAAGTTGTAATATATTTTTCGAAATTCTACTTACTGTTCATGTTAATCTCCCAGTATTGTGGTGTTCCCACAAGGTTATGGTATTCAATCGATCCTGTGTAGAGACTGCTGTTGGTGTAACCTGTCAAAGAGTCACATGAAAAATTGAGAGTAGTAACTTGGGAGGAATATACCTACCCATATCAATAACTCCTCCTGGCTCGTTTTCAGCTGCACCAGATACATTGCCATAGCTTACCAGCCACGAATCAGGAAAACATAGTGAAATCAGTCAGTTTCCACATACCGTGTGAGCTGCACTCCGAATAATGCAGAATCCCAACTTCCACCGCTAGCCAGAGTTTGCCAGAAGGGCATCTGTTGCGTGGAAGAAAGTGGACTCCAGGCAAGACCCATTATGCCCGATACAGGGTTCGTATTAAAGTTTGACGAAAGAGCATTGACAACGCCTAACAAGTTCTGTCAGTTGTATGTCAAGCACTCGGTGTACATGACAACGTACCAAAACCTTGTTTTGCCACCGAGAAACCAGCCATTTGAACGGTCTCTTCAGCAACATAACCAGCCGCTGCGCCCGAGCCATATTGGATCTCAAACGGCTTCGAGAGATTTTGGAAAGTAGATGACTGCGCAGGATCGTATGTAGGGCTGGTTCCGCAGCCTGCTCCGCAAGTAGAACCAGTCAGCCAGAGATCGCTGGATACATTTGTTCTAAGCAATTTGTGTTAAGAAATTCACCATTGCACTCACGATGAACCAGTGTCGAGAATTACATCAAAGGACACTGGCGGCGTCCCAATTGCTATGGTTCCGTAGTAGCTATCGATAATGTTTGATAAGCAAAAGCGTACTGGATGACGAGGCTCTCAACCTACCCTGTATCAACTCTTTGATTGACGATGCTATAGACGCGGTGTTGAGGATGAAACGCTAGTTGAACATGAAATACTTTACATACAGGTTATACCCAGTACCCCGCTGCTGAAGCGACTGGCCACCGTACTTCACAGCAAGCAAATCTCTTTGGTCTTTTGCTTGCTGAGCCACCAGTGTAAGGTTCTGCGGAGAAGGGCTAAGCCTGCGGATAGGTATGCTCCGCCCTACGACAGCTGTCGATACCGCTGGTGCTCCCGATACATCCTGGGATAGCAGAAGGAATAAAAGGGTCGTGAGGCTAGCTGAAGCAAACATAACACTCTGGAAAGCAAATTTACAAGTCAATTAAAATAATTGACTGCCTGCAGTCTGAGAGAGAAAAGAAATGTTAATGACTCGAGCCCGCGAGTTGATAGTAGAAGAAAAATGATGAGAAGCGGTGGACCTGTGCAGCTCCCTTTTGAGCATTATAACAGGTTTCATGCTTCAATCAGTACTGCATGCACAAGCGACCTACAGGTTCGGTTGCTCTGAGAACAGCCAGAAACAGCCACAAGCAAAAATAGTCGTTATGAAGAGCCCAATTGACTGTCATGAACATCTAGTCGTGAATACTGGCTATATCGACTGGATCTGACGGTAGACTAGGTGTTAACACAGACTTGACGGCGACTAGATCCCTGCTTTGAATTCTTCAGTGTCTTCATCACCGTGTGAGTCGGCGGCTGGGCAAGACTGGCCCTGGCTTGGCCCGGATCATCTTATCATGATGAGTGTGAAGCTGTCAACATGATGCATGATGGCAAGGAACAAAAAGCAGTCCTTCGGCTATACTAACTTAGATAATGCAAAATATAATATAATTTATTGTATGAGTTTGACACTTCAAAGACTGATAGGCTCAGGAAAGCTCAATGCAATAAAAGTATCACAGTAGTAGAACTATTGGATCTACTAATTAGCAAAAAGTGCCTCCTTCCACTTACTTGGTCGCGAGCCCCTCTTAGTGTCAGAGAAGATAGGAATCCCTTGGGCCCGCTTGTTTGCCAGTTCCTCTTTCACGTCCTCAACTTCTCGCACCATTCTTGAACGACTCCTGGCCACCGCTTTCAGAATCTTATCCCTCCGCAGATGACCAGTGAAGCGCCAGTTCTTGCTCCCCGACAAGGACGTCCGCACCAGTTCATGTCTCCTCCATCTCTTCAATGCATCCAGTGCAAACTTCTCATTCAGCCACTCCATCCGTTTCTTTCTGTCCTCTGCAGTCATGTCTTCCATTGCTTCAGGATAGTAGAATGGGTCTACAAGACCGACGACAGCACGCTTGTATGTCCGGTATGATCGCGTCGTCTTTGCCCCATTATATCTGCGATATAATGGCGAGAAGTAGTTGGCAGTTCGGATGTAGGTAGTTTTAACGCCATACACAGCAGATAGATATGAGCGTACGTCAGTTTTCGTGACAGACATTGGAATTCGGAAAGTGGCTTCGTAGGGGTTATAGGGCTTGCCAGTGGGCGTGTGGTTGCGCACCATACGGAATGTGATGTTCGGGAGATAAATTCTCTGACCGACCACCTCCAATTCTTTCTCTCCATTACTATCCGTGACCTTCAGACCGCGAAGACGCGTCCGCCGTTCATTAAGGGCGTCAAGCCATTGAGCTTCCGTCATGTCTCTCCCCCGTTGATCCATCAGCTCGCCTTTGGCAAGGGCTCTTCTGTAGCCCGAATATTCTGACTGGGTGAGGTCGCTGTCGGTAGGAGGTTTAAGGTGGGCCCGTTTGCGTTCGCGGCGTTCACGAACGGCCATCGGAGCTGAGGCATCTCTGGCAGCAGCCGCAAGCTTTGGCAAGGCGCTGGCAGCCCGTTCTGGTGGTTGCGTCGAGTAGAGACGACGGGCTACGCGACACAGAGCCTGCATTCGCGAAAAATATTGGAATGAACTGGAAAGAAACTTTCTGAGGAAACCAGAAGAATTTGTAGCCTAACCCCAATTATTTGCTCGATTTAGATATGTGACCCCCTCATTCAATCCACTGAACACGCAACCCTCAGTCACTTACAGTTGTAACCGTTTCAAGTTTGGTCAACACCTTCCTATAGGTACCTTGTTCGCTGATTCTCATTTTTTAAATCCATTGACCGTGGTCGTTCGCTTATCTAGAACTTGACGGGCCATAATGGCTGGTTTTCATTCTCTCGTGTTGGCCGGTCTATGAGGGGCATATTGCTCCCTACAGCAGCTGTCATTGGATTCTCATGCCTACTGACATACTTCTTCATATTATACCAGCCCACTGTCGGACCTGGCATTGCCCAGCGTCTAGGCTGGCAAGCTTGGGATGCGGTCGCCACCGTTGAGTACTTCGATAAGGAACCTTCTAGACCAACCGTCACTGGTGATCCAGGGGAGCCCCAACCAATTCCGGGCAACGATGATGAGACAGATTGGTGGGAGACCACATCCAATCAGCCCTGGGATACCACCGATGATATAGAGAGCTACCCACTTGACGTATGGGCTCCACTATTACCTCACGATACCGGTCGTACGTATGCTTGCCAGTTTTGTCAGGGACTTGATCCAATTTCATGTAGTGTCTGAAATTGCCATCACGCGTTGTATGATGCCTCCGAGTCTTGTTGGAGACCTCTGCGCACCCACCACAACCGTCGAGCAGGATGCCATCAAGGGCAACTGGGTTCGAGTGGATCGGGATCTTAATAAGCAAGCTGGTCTATGGACTTTGGTACGCGCGCACAACTGTTCCATGTTACCTATTTCATAACTCGCTAAATTTACTTCAGAACATCTACTACAGGCGGACGCGCCGTCTTGATATACCTCTCATCACTGATTTGCGCCTGCTTCCCGCCAATGAAATCCCCGAGAATGTCACAGATCCCTGGGTAAAAGTAGATCTCTCCATACGCGATGGAATTATGCGTGCGGAACCAATGCACCTCTGGTACCTCCAGGGAAAAACGATGAATGAAATGGATGCGGAAGAGAAAGCCAATCTCATTACCGAGATTGACGTACTCTTCGGGGAGGACAGACCGTGGTATGGATTTGAAAAGGTAGAGCCTGCCGTAACTCCGGAGGAGGAGGGACGATTAGAGAGCGTGTATGTGACGTACCGCCGCGGCGTGCAGTGTGAGCATGAACTACCTTTATACCGATAGTGGACTGAGTTTGATCTGCAGCGGTCCCTCGCGCACATCCTTTACACTTTTCGCGGGACGGAAAATTCAAGATTTTGCAAATTGCGGACCTGCATTTCTCTGTGTCCAGGGGCGTCTGTCGGGACACTGATCTTGATCCCTGCGTCAACTCCGATAATCTCACTAACACGCTCCTCGGACACGTTCTAGACGAAGAAAACCCAGACCTTGTCGTTTTTTCCGGCGACCAGCTCAACGGACAAGGAACGTCTTGGGATCCCAAATCCATTCTAGCGAAGTTCGCAGTGGCAGTTACGGATCGAAAGATACCTTGGGCAGCCATCTTTGGTAATCATGACGAGGAGAATGGCGATGTGAAGCAGGAGCAGTTGCGTATGATGAAGGCACTTCCGTATTCCATGGCGCAGAGGGGTCCGAAAGATATTCATGGTGTTGGAAATTATGTTCTTGACGTGAAGAGTGCCGATGCGTGAGTGTCCCTGACTGACGGTGTCAGAATACAAGCTGAGCCCCTTAGGTAGCTCCATGACATCGTTGCTGACGCTGTATTTCCTGGACTCAGGATCCTACTCGAGCGGTTACCTGGACTGGCTCGGGTACTTCTTCCCAACGGAATACGACTGGATACACGAGGTTGGGTCCCTTGATATCATTATGTCAATTGCACTCATAATTTTTCAAGGACCAAATTAACTGGTTTTTGCAAGAATCTTCCAAGATCCAGCCCATAGAGCGTCCGTTCACACCGGACACCGGCAAGGACTTTGGTTCCATATGGACCAGACAAGCTGATCAGATCACGCCCACGACTCGCAAACTAGCCAAGCCCAATGCTATGATGTTCTTCCACATTCCTTTGTGAGTTCATTCTTACGCCGTTTCTGTCATTTCTAAATTCCTTTTTTAGGCAAGAGTCGCACGGTGCAGCGGACAGGGACCCACGTACTGGCCAACTGCTAGACATAGGTCTGCACGATCTGGAAGAACCTGGTTCGGCGAAGAAGAGTGATGGTATGTTTGACAAGGGTTTGAAGAAAGCGCTGGAGAGTGGGCACGTTACGGGTGGAGGCATACCCGAAGTGAAGGTGGTTGCAAATGGACACTGCCACAGTAAGTTTCAGCAAAGAGTCTCTCGGATCCCGGATCTAATGTAGTGCCCCAGTCACAGAGGACTGCAGACGTGTCAAGGATATATGGCTGTGCTTTGGAGGTGGAGGGTAAGTGGTGCACTCGTGTCTTTATCTGTCGTTGTGTTAATTTTATGATGCAGGTCGTACTCCGGGTATGGGAAGGTCGGGTGGGTTGAATCATAATTTATGTGCCTGCGTGTTCATGTGACTTACTCTGCACTCAGATTTGACCGGCGGTTCCGGGTATACGAAATCTCAGATTATGGCGAAACCATCCGGACGTACAAACGCACAGAGAAAGACGAGATCCTCAACAGCTATATCCTAGCTGGACCAGGGGC
Organism: Suillus spraguei; assembly: GCA_016800925.1. Classification (NCBI taxonomy): domain Eukaryota; kingdom Fungi; phylum Basidiomycota; class Agaricomycetes; order Boletales; family Suillaceae; genus Suillus; species Suillus spraguei. The sequence goes on from JABCPU010000169.1 coordinate 22,138, forward strand.
GCCATTATTCAACCCGCGATCGTAGAATTGTTGGGCGAAGGGCATGTATGATGTAACTTTATAATTAGTGGCCTGGCCATGTTCTCGTGTTCGCTATCGGGTCGATATCTGTACATTTAGTATGATCTTGTTCACGTTTATGGCTCTTCAATCCCAAATTTGAACTCGTGCGGTGATCAGGCGTAAGAATCGGTGACTTTAAGATAACTCACTCGTTCTACGTGACACTGCTCTACGCAATGAAATCTCACAGCAAGGGTTGGACATGTCACGATCATGGATGCGACTATGTAGCTTTATTTGGAAATATATTCTCATGGCAGAAAAGGGTAGCGAAACGCTTCTGACTGCTTGGCATAAAGCGCCTACCTGCGCACTGACCTTCTTTGTGCTCCTAAATGTCCTCAACGAGGTCAACGCCGCCGCCGCAACCATACACAGGGAATAGCCTACGGCGTGACCACCAGTCAGTAACCTCTACTCATTCTTCAAGTTCATCCTCTTCACGTAGCAGTCGTTCGCACGCAAATGTGAGTGCACTTATCTGCAATGTAATAATCGTCTTATCCAGGCTGTAGCCCGCAGTCGAATCTGCCGTCACACGCCTTCTCGTGGCCATCAAACAACTTCTTGAGTCCCTCACCCAATGGAGCGCCGGCAAAATGAACGAGTTCCAGGTGAGCGACGTGTACGTCCGCCTCGGGAATGACTTCAATGCGGCTGTGGCTGCGTTTGCTGCATTTAATATCGATATGTCGTGCGTGCCTTTACCTGCAGGTATACATGACCCTCAACTGCTAAGTATAACGCAACAGAGACCTAATGTCCGTGCCCGAAGACCTACGAGAGGTCCTCGAAACCTGCCTAGCAGAGGAAGCCACCCCAGACAACCTTAACGTATATCTACCCACAGTGCGCAAGATTATTACCAACCTCCTTCAGGGTCTGCGCGGTAAGCAGTCCATGTACCGCCGGATTGTGTCAGAGCACCAGAGCCGACATCGCTCATCCCACTCGCGGACGGACAGTCGCTCGTCAAAGTCTGACAAAGCTTCGCGGCGTGATGATGATTCGAAACATCGGTCGCAGCTTTCGCGTAGTGTATTGGAGGAGGAAGGGGAGAGGGAGAGGGAGAGTACGACAAGACAGTCAGCAAGATCGTCAGTAAAACGACAAGACCCGAGGACGCAGACACCTCCGCCAGCATCTCCGCCACCCATCTTCCGCGAACCTGATGATGAAACGCCGCCTAATGAAAAGACGATCTCGAACAGTATCAATGGGCATACCAATCGAGGCTCAGCGCAGCCTCAAGCACGACAATCGCAGGCCACATACAAGCCCGATGGTGATGCGCTTTCGCGTGACTCATCAGAGACCTTGGTCACACCTTCTGTAGTAACAACTCCACATCATGCCCCACCCAGCGAGTCAGACAGAAATTTATCTCAGACACCTCCTCAGAGTGTTCCTGTGCCTGCCTCCGTCAAGCGTTATTCGCTCGTCGACAGACCAGTTTCCCTGTCACCTCCACCACTCCCTGCAGTGCTGATAGATGAAGCTCCTTCCCCCCCTGTCGAAACCCCACCACAAACTCCTCCTATCGATAATCTGCAAGCCCCTGCAGTCGCCAGCTCCCTGGCCGCATTGAAGAAGAGCGATGTGCTCGAGCGGCGTGCGTCGAAGCGCTTTTCGACGTACAATATCACGAAAATGACAGGCTCACGGGAGCGGTCAGGTAACCGGCGGTCGATGGCAGCAGGGTCATTACTGACGCCAGGGGACTTAGCGGTTCTGACGGAAGTGGATGAACCAAACGTCCAGCGTACTGGCAGCGCGCGGTCTAGCAGAACGGTCGCGCGAACACCCTCACCCATAGGGGAAGCGGAGGTAGCCCCTCCGGTTCCTCCACTGCCTCCATTCACAGAACCCCCGCGCTCCCAAGGAATTCGCACACTGTCTAAGGCGGACAAAGTGACAGAGCCTACGATCTCAGAAGGAACACCTGAACCTGCTTCACCGATCACCTTCTCCGTTTTCTTACAAGTTGGACGAGAAGTCAAGAAGGTCAGCATTGAACCTGGTTTGTCCTTTTCGTCGTTGCGGGTGTTATTCGTGGATAAGTTCTCGTATAATCCGGGTCTGGAGAATTTCCCTGCAATATACATACGCGACCCCTCTAGTGGCGTGCAGTATGAGCTGGAGGACATTGAAGAGGTGAAGGAGAAATGTCTACTATCTCTCAATATCGAACGTGAGTGAGGTCCTATTCACCTATATTCTCATTGTGACCTATTGTATTTTCAGCACTCGATCAAATAAAGCAACATATTGACACTCAGATATCGACGCTGTCTAATGATCTCAAGGAACTTCGCACTGCAATTTCAAATGACCGTCGATCATCCCACCTGAATCCTATCATCGCTCATGACTTCGTCGAGAGCACACCTAGGGCAGATCGACCTTCTGAAAAGCAACTGCATAATGTCGCGCGTAGGCTATCACGCATTGTGGGTGACGTGAGTTCGGGCGGCAGTCCATTCATGCTGCCTCAGATAACTGGACAGTCTCTTCAACTACAACCACAAACGACGGGAGCCTCGGTGATGTCCGAGTACTCCAATCGAGTAGTGGACGATTTGAAGACGCAATTTGACGAAGTACAGAACCTGCGACGTGATCTAGGAATTATGAGGCAGCTGTACACGGAGTTCATGAAGTCGACAAAGGATTCATTGGGCGCTTTGCGGACGCAAACACAGTCTGTGAAGCAGCTAGCCTCTGTCAAAGTTGGCGGCGCACGGGGCTTCATAGACCAGGGCAAGACGAAGTTGGACACGCGGAGTCAAAACGTGCTGACGAAGGTTGAAGAGTTGCAGGACACGGTGGAAGCACTCCGAGATGACGTTCTCAAGCGCCACATGACACCTAAGCCTCAACTAGTGAAGCAGATACAAGAGGATATCGCTTCCACTGCCACGGAGCTGGCGAGTCTCAAAGAGCACATCGACACGGTCAAGCCTATGTGGAAGAAGACATGGGAAGAAGAGCTGCAGAACATTGTAGAAGAACAGGGCTTCCTCGGTCATCAAGAAGAATTCTTGTCCGATCTTCTCGAAGATCACAAAGCTTTGGTGGACGTTTTTGGGCATGTTGAGAAGGTCATTTCTATTCGCGGCGCCACCCCTGGACGTAATAACAAAGGCCGCGGATTCAAGCCTCTTCCAGCGGACGAGGGGCATACTGGCCTGAGTACCGTGATGATGGAAATTCGAGGCGCCGCGGTTGACCCGGAGCGACGGATGAAAGCAATTGAGACTAACCAGAAAAACCGGGAACGAGAACTTGCGAGCCGGTCTGACGAATTTCAAGAAGAGCTGGTAGGATTTGTGGGTGGCAAGAGATTGCGAATGACAGGCGGAGCAGAAGAAGTGGATAGAGTGCGGCAGAGAAGGAACGAGTTGGCGCTAAAAGCGATGTTTAACAATGCATCCGCATCCGTTGACAATTCATCGGGCTTCCCGACTTCCTCAGGTGCTGGATGATGGCCAACACTACTAGATCAGAACTTCGATGCGGACATTTGGTAGTACTGTCTTTGTGGAACTTGTATTCTATGCTTACTGGAACTTGGTTTTCCTTGTTGCACTTTGATTACATTAATCATTTGGAGAGCCCACTAACATTGCATTTTGTTCCTGTCATAATACTTCTGTTGATTCGGTACTACATACTATCTCTTCTACTATTGACACAACACGCACAATGACTCCTATTATACACATAATTTTCATCCAATGCAATCTCTCTTCTCTGCAAATTCTAATGATACACAGCAGGCTTCAGATTTATCCAAAGCCCATCAGGGCGCCCAAGTTGCGATACTTCATTCATTATTCTCCAACGACCTTCTTATTGCTGAAAGATGATTACTCCAAGGGGAAGGAATAGCAGCACTATATGTAGATGAAGCTATTCAAATTCTGCGACAAGCCAATAACACTTTGAGTCGCTCACAAATTTATGGACCTCTGGCGCCTCACCGGCTTGATCTCTCCCGGGATCTTAATGTGCCGGGGGGTCAAAAAGAAATACGACAGTTTAAATGCCATGGTGGCGAATTTGAGCAGCTCTACCAGGAGCGTTGTTAAACAGCAAGGCAAGTCGTAGAATGTAATAGGCCTCGAGGACCACCGGGCCAGAGGCTCGGTTGTGAAGGAAAGAGGGCGATATTACTGCGGTTCGTAAAGAAGAAGTTGAACTTGTCTGTTCATTAATATGCTCATTACCATAGATATACCGTGAATTAACCGGCTACAACGGTATGCGGCATATGCCCGAGGGCTATGCGACATTTAGTCGTTGATCCAAACAACTCTCCGAGCACAGCCCGAAGAGCGGACAACGAGAGCTGCACAAAAGGGGATAAATCCAAAAAAGGCAATTGATATTGTTTGTTGCACAAGAGCAACCTGAGAATGCTAACATTTGTAAACAGAGGTTAGCCACAGAGTGACTGGGAACGTCCAAAACAACTAGCATACATCTAGTGCAGGGTTATGATTGATACTTATATGCTTTATTCGATTTGGTGTCAGCCAGGGAAATGTCAGTGTTGATGATCTGTCCGTCTGCTCTCCCTTTCATGCGCGGACTACGAGCATATATCCTCGCTCTCAACCTTCCCAGGAGCTCCCTTTGTTCAGGCCACAGACACCTCCCCCATCGTATCGGGCTGCCATTGGTGACGGTAACACCGATGACGATAAGCCTGACGATGCTTGTGCATTGTTATTCCAACGTTGCGCTTGACCTCGCCTACAGAAGCTATGCCTACACGACCTCCGCTAGTAACAGCTCCGCCATTCACTCCTCGAGTTTGTGCTGTGACCTTGCACATGTGCCCAGGTCGCCCGCATAGTCCATCTCTCTCTTTGAGATCCAATGATAAGGATTGCCAGTATCTATCACAGGCTTATGCTGCGCCGCCACCACCAGCCACCCCCATTACTGCGCTGCCAACCATTGTAATGACCGAGTCTTGCCTCGCTTACTATGCACCTTTATGCTCCAGCGCCGATCTGTAGGAAGGCTAATCGACAAAAGGCATATGTGGGAAGGACGTATCTCTAATCTAATCGTTTTCAAATTGTTAAAGACTCCCGGCATGATTCCTCGCATCAGATCCTACCAGAGCCTCTAAGTGCCAGTTCTCGCGAGGCCAGTGCGGCTGCTCATCGTGTTACGTGTGCAGGGCTTTTGGAGCCACAGCGTCTTGAAATTTTGGTTCATGATGCTGACCGACATCGCGAAAGCCCTCGCACGCAAGCTCATCGTTATTTGGATGCAGTTGACATCTTCTATGAGTCAATGTGAAGAAGGTACCTCTTAATCTTTTGCGCAATGATTGTTTGCCTGAACATACACTTCCACGCAGTTATGATTTCGAGTTGTATAACAGAGCAATGTTGTATCCCAAAGGTCTGAGGACTTGCTGGGCTCTTTCTGACCTTTTCATGTGCCGAACGTGCCATGGCACATTGGCTTGCAAACGACCGAGGCAGCCCATGAGTTCGTTGGCTAATTTTCAGTATTATGCTCGTGACAGATTGCCGGATAACGTTTGTGGAGCATTCCTTCGTGCTTGCATTTATGATTTGATGTGATCGACCTGGATTCTACACCCGATGTCATCTTTACAAATCACGGGAAGGCAAGGTTGGGGGAAATGCAATGGGAGGATGCGCTCCTCGACGCACAAAAGCTTCGGCGGTGCATAGGTCACCAAACTCAATCCTTCGTCTCACGTTGGATACTAGTTGACACATACAGCGCTGTGCGGTGCGCAACGTTATGACGAAGCTATCGAGGCCTTCACAATCATGTTGTTCAAGTTGGACGATGCTCCCGAATCGCAGATACGAGGTAAATCGTAGAACACTCCCGTATCATCTTGAAATGCCTATCTCATCTGTAGATCTGCGTCAGCAGTATGTCTCGTCATTCGAAGCAGCAGACGCTATTCGAAGAGCAGCTTGGATTGAACTCAACAATACCCCCCTTTGTCTGCTCAACACCTCTACGGGTCTTTTGTGCGATATAACAGCACAAATAAACGCCTTCAAAATGAGTTCGGACTACAATGAGCTTATCTCATTTTCAACGAAGGATTCAAACTTCCGAACAGAACGCATAAAAGACGTAGTGGCGACGTACTTCCGCTACGTCCTACTATCACGCAGGTGGGAAGAGGCGGAGGTGCTGCTCCACAACATTCAGGATAAAGATGTGTACGACTTGAATGGTCTTGGTGGCATTGCGAAACTGCAGTCGTTCTGCAAAATCACTTGTGATGTTATGTATCACTGGGCATGGATGGATACATGCTACATCGACTAGCTGAGCTTCAAGAATCGGTCGACTCCATGTTTGTCTGGTACCGCCACTCAGCGCTTACCATCATCTACTTATGTGGTCCTCCTTCGTCCCAACATGGTGCACCGGCGAGGAGTGTTTGGAACGAGCGAGGACGGACCTTTCAAGAATTCGTCGCTCCGAAAGTTGTTAACTTTTATCAGAAGAATTGGTCGTTATATCCCGGCAATCGCTCCCCCGACCGCAAAGAGTCCCCTGAAATCATGAAGGAATTAGAAGATGCGACGGGCATAGGTGCACGGGCCCTGGTGACCTTCCGTCCAGGTATGAGCGGTGCCCGAGAGAAACTGCAATGGGCATCGAAGCGTGCCACCACTTTGCAGCAAGATGTTGCATACTCGTTATTTGGCATCTTCGGAGTCACTCTACCTGCCATGTATGGCGAGAAGAAGCAGAACGCGCTTGGAGGGCTCCTGAGATCATGACTCGGTCAGGTGACATCACTGTCCTCGACTGGATCGGACAACCTTCCGAGCTGTCTTCCAGCCTGTAGTGCCTCGTACACCACTCCTCCATGCACCCTTTCATCTTTTTATGAAGATCAGATTCAGACTACTGTCTCTTCGCTGCAAAAAACAGTGGCTGTGGATTTGGCTTTGAAACTTTACGATCAGCTTGACAACACGAACCCTGCTCGTTTTGCGAACTGCAGACTGCATCTTCCTTGCATAGCATTTCGCATCACAGAAGTTAGTCTGAGCTATGGCCCATCCCAGGAGACTTGATATGAAGTCAAGGCAAACGGGCTTCATAACCTGCTGATCACAACCAAAGAGCCGACTGTTCAATTCTCGCCCACAAAGCCCACTCAGCAGACCTTCGTGCTTGTCCGTCCATGGGACCGGTCTCTCCCCGAGCCGCCAGACTTTGCAGATATACCCGACGTTGGGGACGATACAGGGAGTGAGGGGGATTATTGGACACCGCCTTCTTCTCCGTCACCCACCCATTCTCTTGTAAGACAGGAGGTGGCTGATCTGAAAGTGCGAGCATTGCGGTTGCTTGTTCGCCTTGAGCAACCTTTTGGCGCATTTTTGCTAGCGCATCAGCGTGGCGACAGGTGATCTGCAAATTGATGCCAGGGACAACTACTTGTTGTCGTCCTCATGGAATGCCTACCGTGCGTAAGGGCAAGAAGATGCGTCGTAATGAAAGACGTGCATTCAGCCACAATCGGCGGTGTGAGAATTCTGAGTTCTTGCTGAGCTTAGTGAAGTGTAAGTGCGTAGGTGAGAGGTCGGCAGAAACGGGTGTGAACATGCTGTTACTGTCAGTAAGGCTGGCAACGATCAACATCATCAGTCACACATCAATACTTTCAACAGAAAACTCAAATTTGCGGCCCCGTCATAGAATATCAACACGGAAGATGTATCCAGATAGCAGAGATGAATCATATTCGTTCGGGAAAGACCCAGTCTCGTCTGCATTGCTAACACAGGTCTGCCCTATGTATGATTTGTAAACCAGTCTTTAGGGTAAGATTGAAGCGACAATGTGCGGGAAGTCGCGGTACCGAGTACAGTAGACTTTCTCATAATGCATAAATAAATAAAATAAAAACAAATCACTAGAAAATCATTTTTGGGTATCTTTGGTTATTGACATATAGACCACGTTGATCCCTGTAAACGGATAGCTTTGTGCATCTTGAAAAAAATAAATCCTGATTTGTTATAAATTATTATGCGTTATGCGTTACGAGAAAGTCTACTGTAGTGGACTCGTCATATTATTACTAGAATAACGCGGTAGACAGAATGTGTATGCGAGCGATAAGATGCTTAAGTGCGGGCTCTGTCATAGACCACCATTGTATCGTCTCCATTAGTGTCCACCGATCGTAATTCACGAAGGAGACAGCACATGGCACCCAAGGATGATAACAAGTCATTAAAAAGTCGATCACGAAGCGCCCGAACATGGTAATCGAGATGAGGGCTTCAGTGAAAGAACTATCACCCTTACTTGGTCTCTCGGCAGTTCAGGTTTAGGAACTATTGACCCTATGATAGATGACATTACCAAATACCTTTGAACGCATGGCTCAGCAGCATCCGAGTCTGAGGTGAGGGCTCGCCCAAGGTTGGCGACCATGTTGCACTGGTACTTGTGTGTGGTGGAGGATTCCAATGATGATAAAGTTGGGAGGGGATTGGCTGCGCTGCAAAACGAGATAGATTCGGAGATGGAAATAATAAATGAAGAAGAATCTGGACTCATCGTTGCAGCTGCTGTACTGATGGGAACCGAGCAGACTTGACAAGAATGTATCGATAGACGTCAACTGGCACGACGACTATACCGTTGGCCATGCGCAGCTCCTTCCAGGTGGTTGCCATGTCCTGGTTCAGTCGCAACTGTATGCATGCCAGGTCGTCATAGTGTAACTCAGATATGGGTATAGAACTTCGATAAAGTGTTCACCTTGCGCTCCGTAAATGTGTCTCTTTGAAGTTTGTGTGCCAGGATATCCGGCAGGTTTCGGCCATCGTCGTTCTAGACCTTCACGCCAATCTATAAGGACCCTGACATGGTTGCTGTCCAACGAGATGGCGCAGAAGGTAGGGTTGGAGAACGAAAATTTGTAAGGGGACTTTCGTCAGTTTTCCGTCGTACGTTAAAGAGGCACCGCCAGTGAAATGGGACTTTCCCATTGGATACTAGTTATCCGTCGTACGAGGCACCGGTACCGGTGTTCACCTTGCGCTCCGTAAAAGTGTCTCTTTGAAGTTTGTGTGCCAGGATGTCCGGCAGGTTTCGGCCATCGTCGTTCTAGACCTTCACGCCAATCTATAAGGACCCTGACATGTTTGCTGTCCAACGAGATGGCGCGGAAGGTAGGGTTGGAGAATGAAAATTTGTTTGAGGAAACTTTCGTCAGCTTTCCGTCGTACGTTAGAGAGGCATCGTCAGTGAAAGGGGACTTTCCCATTGGATACTCGTACGAGGCACCGCTATCCCTCTAGCGTCCGCAACCGAGCCATAGTCCTAAAAAGGTAAGTATGAATCTGCATAGGGGCCCAGGCCCCAGGGCAAGCGGTGAACCCAGCCTTCCTAATATATCAAATTCTATCTTCTGCTTTCACCCAATGCAATATTGAGTCTATGCATCATGGCACAATTTCTCACTGTCTCGCAGTCACTGGGCCATCCTCGGAAGGCTATGCATCATGATATATTCCACTGCAGCATCAGATTCGAGCCCTGTGAAGCATCAACGGCTCCATTAGACAAGATTCGGACACATCACATGTATGCCGCATCAGGGCGCTGGGAAGGTATATTCTTGAGGACGGCGGGTTATGGCAATGGTTTGACGTGAAAGTGAATAGCCTCCTTAAGGCTTGAAGCTTGAAGTCCCGAGCGTCTATAGAAGCATGATGGCAGTGACACGCATATTTCAAACCGACACGCACCTCTGAAAGTCGTCCACAACCCCCCACAATCCACTTCCATCGCGCTCAACACCATTAACAATGTCGGACCCCATTCTGATCACTAGTACACCCCTGCGAGAGTTCGAAGGTCATCAAGGACGTATAGTGGCTGTCATAGTTTTCCCCGATGAACGCCGGATGGTTACGGGCTCGGAAGACAAGACGCTTTGTCTCTGGGACTTGCAGACAGGTACAGCATTGAAGAAGATGGAGGGGCATCGCAGCGGGGTGTGGACATTGGCAGTGTCACGAGATGGGCAATTGATAGCAAGCGGTGATGCTCGCGGATGGGTCATCTTCTGGCATGGAGAAACTGGACAACCACTCACCCAACCTATCCAAGCCCACTCCGATAGAATCTATTCACTGGACTTTTCTCCCGATGGGTCAGAGCTGGCCACTAGTTCATGGGACAAAACGACGAGGCTGTGGGACACCAACACCTTGCAGCCGCAGCAAGGACATCCAATAAAGTTTGGCAGTCAAGTCTTCTGTGTTCAGTATTCGTCGTCTGGAGAATTTCTTGCCATCGTGACATCCAACAGTATCAAAATTTTTGATTCAGGCACTAGGAAACGCGTCGCATCCTTCAAGGGTGGCGCAAAATTCAACTTCTCACTCGCGTGGACGCCCGATGGCACACGCCTTCTCACAGGCGGCGATAATTCTGACCCTACCATAAGGGAATGGGATACAACAACCTGGAAGCCGCTTGGTGTTCCTTGGACGGGTCACACTGACAGTGTCTATGCCATTGCCGTTAATCCTACTAGCACACTTGTCGCATCCGCATCTTGTGACAACTATGTCCGTCTCTGGCGGCTTTCAGATCGACAAACCATTGCTGCCTTCGAACACAAATCCCCGCCGGCATGTGTCACTTTCTCCACGGACGGCAAGCATATCCTCAGTGGAAGTCAAAATAATATCTTGGAGTGGGTACCTCAGGGTATACATCAAAAGGCATGTTTCCGTCCCTGACTCATACCACAAATTGAACATTGAACATGTTTCGTGCAGATCCTAGCCACCACGACTGCCCGCTTTGCGTGCATAGATGGAGACTTGTCTACTGCAAAAGAACTACTCACGCAAGATATCAACTCCGATCCCAACAACCATACTTCCTATGCTCATCGCTCATTTGTTATGTCTCGAAAACGCGACTGGGACCGCGCCCTTCAGGATGCTATCAAGGTGAGATTCACTGACCCATCGTGGCCCCCTTACGAAAGGCTAACTCAACGTGACACAGTCCATCAGCATTCAGCCCTCATTGATTGGCTATATATCCAAGGGCATCGCCCTTTGCGGCAAAGGCCATGTCCGGCATGCGAGGGCGGCATTTGATGTTGCATCCATGTACACGGACCAAAATGCAGAAACCATTCATTTCCTGCTCTTGATTAAGGTATGTTATATTTGTCTCGCATTCTCTGCCCTCCATCATGTACTTCAGGCCATCGCCCTCTTCGGTGCAGATCAGCATGACGAGGCAAACCTGCTTCTCAAAGAACTCACTACTGGTTGTCCAAAGGCCGATACTCGCGCGTGTCACATTGTGGAGGTAAGTATCATGCAGCAATGCTGGGTCGTCAACACTAATATTATTTGCAACTTGTACGTTAGGCGTATCTATATGTTCGACTCGGACTCAAGGCCTTGGATGGCAAGCATTATGACGACGCTGCTGGCCACTTCGCTGCCGCTCTCACGTCCAGCAATCTATTGTCAAAATCGGATATTCATGAGACATACGAGGACTTGGTAGTGGTACGTTGATACACACCTGAAATGCTTTTTTTAACTAAGTCCCTCGTCCAGCTCTTCGGCTGGGACCTGGAGTTCTTGTGGCTAACTGCACACCAGAAACGGTGTGATGCGCTCCTTCTGGCAGGCAAACCTCGAGATGCCGTCAAATCGTACCAATACATGATGCTTTCGAGTGACGCAGAAATCAAGGCCGACTGCCTTGAATGGTCCGATGGCAAGTCTGATGTCTGTAATGTCACGCAGGCTACAATTCTCATCCACATTTCAATCAGCTTTCATAAAAGAATGCAGCGCGCTCTGTCTTACCAACGCAGATTCTGCCCTTGCTGCAAGTAATTATGACAAGGCTATTGACCTATACTCTGCGGTGATTGACCTGGATTCAGCATCTGATGCCGTATTTTCAAAGCGCAGCAAGGCAAATTTGGGGAAAATGCTATGGAGGGAAGCACTTCTAGATGCGGAAAAGGTACGATGGCATCTATCATTTCATAACCAATGCTCATTATGGCGGTACCTAGGTCATAGAACTTAACCCTTTATCTTATCTTGGATACAATCTGAAGCACGCAGCGCTTCATGGTGCAGGACATTACGGTGAAGCGATCCAGGCCTTCCGAGTCATGCTCTCCAGATTAGACAATGCTCCCGACACCGAAACACGATGTAAGCCACAATATCTCATATGTTGACATGCTTTTAACTGTTTCTGCAGCATTGCGCCAGCAGTATCTTAGTCCTTCCGAAGTGGACGATGCTATTCGAAAGGTCGTCGATGCTCAACTCGACAATACTCCGCTGCGTGTACTCGACACCACCACCGGTCTCTTATGCGATCGAGAGGCACAGATACGCACCTTTAAATCGGGCGCAGAGTATAGAGGGCTCGTGTCATCAACAATCACGCAACAAGATATCCGAATGGAGCGCATTGAAGAAGTAGTGATGTCATACTTCCAATATGCCATGTTATCGCACAGGTGGGAAGGAAAGGAGCCATTGTTGCAGGATATACAGGGAAAGGTCGTCTATAAGTTGAACCCAGTTGGCGGCATCAAGAAGTTGCAATCCTTCTGCAAAACTGTTCGTAAACTGGGGCATCGCTGGGCATGGAGCGATACATGCTGCATCGATAAAAGCAACAACGTCGAGCTCCAAGAATCGGTCAACTCCATGATCATCTGGTATAACCACTCCACGCTCACAGTGGTGTACCTCTCGGATGTCGCGCCTTCTTCAAGGTCTGGCGCACTGGCAAGGAGCGCTTGGAACAAACGGGGATGGACGGTTCAAGAATTCCTCGCTCCCAACATCATTCTATTTTATCAGAATGATTGGACCCTTTATCTCAATGATCCCACTCCCAATCACAAGGACTCCGTCGCGATCATGCAGGAGTTAGAAGACGCGACGGGCATAGATCGACGAGCTGTCGTGACCTTCCGTCCCGGGATGAGAGACGCCCGAGAGAAACTGCAGTGGGCGTCAAGACGTATTACTTCGTTGCAAGAAGACATCGCATACTCGTTATTCGGCGTCTTTGGCGTCCGCCTATGTGTTGATTATGGTGAGAAGAAGCAGAACGCACTTGGGCGGCTCCTGCAGGAAATCGTGGCTCAGTCGGGAGATATTACTGCCTTGGACTGGGTCGGAAAGTCATCAGAGTTCAACAGCTGTCTGCCAGCAGACATCACTTCATACGAAGCTCCACCATGCAGGCTGTCATCTCTGTCAGAATATGATATTCAGTTATCGGTCTCCTCGCTGCGAGGCGTTGTGACTCTAGAGTTGGCTTCGAGACTGTATCAGACACTTGATTCCCTGAGCGCTCCCCGTTTCGCGCACCGCCGGTTGCATCTGCCTTGCATCGTATTCCCAGTCACAGAAGCCAAGCGGAGTTCAGGTCGAGACCGGGACACACATACGTATGCACTCAAATCAGACGGGCTTCGCGATCTGGAGATCACCACGGCAGACAAGTTGATCCCATTCTCGCCTGCAAGGCCACCGCCCGCCTGGCAGACGATCTTGCTTGTCCATCCATGGAGTCGCGATCTCCTTGATTTGCATGACCCTGCAGATGATATGCAGAGCGTGGACAATCGGTCCATGTTCGATTCTTCGTCGCACGATCCACGGGCTGCACAAAACGAGCCAGTTTACTCGGATTCTCATTCGCGAGCATTGCGACTGATAGTTCGTCTTGGACAGCCTTTTAGTGCATTTTTGTTAGCGCGGCAGCGTGACGGGGAACTCAAGAGGATCGCATCAGATCACGATATCATTGCACAGGTTAGAGATGTGGCTTCTGTTGACGACTTGATGGACATCAGGACACTGGAGATACTGTAGCTGTATGGAATCTCTTAAAGATCTCTAAACAGTGTTCGTTTGTACCTAATATGTGTATCAGATATGTGCATTGACTTGAAAACAGACTTCGCTCCACACGTTCCCATAAAATACTCTCGCATTGTGTAATTACACTATTGAAGAAGACTTCAGAATCTTTGGAAACACGATTTATGCTTCATTATCAAACTAAGTTTATTTTTAGCCATGCTCCAAGGACAGATGGCCGAGCGGTCCAAGGCGCCAGACTAAGGAGACCAGCTCATTTGATGAGCTTATCATCTGGTCTCTTCGGGGGCGTGAGTTCGAATCTCACTCTGTTCAAATTCTTTTTATTATTCAGGTATCGAATCTACTTCAGCACCATCTAACCAGTTGAATTGTTTATATGGGTAAGATCACACAGTGATAAGGGCGGAGTCCACCTTATGGTTTTCATCTTGTAAATTGACAGTTCCCATCCTCCTTCATTGTTAGTGCGAGCGCGAGTGGAAAGTTCAGTCGCTCATTAACTCAGGTCCAGTTATAATTCATACAAACGTGTAACTTCAGTCACCATGATCTTCATTTTCAGTTTGTCTTCATACTGAGCAATGCACTGCACGAAAATCTAAGGGCTCAGCCCTAATAAATGGCATTGCGTTTAACAAGGACATCCTATGGTATAGTTTGCGAAAAGCCATATCAGTCCTACTGATCTGCTCTCCAAGCTAGTCAAGCAGTGAGTTCCTGTTCTATGAGTACCGCTGTGGCTCCTAAATCTGATGAGGCTCTGTCCAACTGAGCTTGCGTACGGACTCATCAACGACAGCCTTCCAAGTCGTGTTCTCTGCTCTAAGCAGGGCTTCCAGTTCGTCCTTGATGCGCCTACAAGTCCCAACACCGTCATAGCCAAAGCCAGTGTACACTTGAATCAGTGAAGCACCCGCCCGAGCATAATCCAATGCGTCAGCGCCCGTGCTAATTCCTCCGCAGCCTATCAGTGGAATACTTGCAGGGACGTGCGCACGCAGCGTTTTCAAAACCTGTAATGCACGCGGCTTCAAGGGAGCACCAGAGAGACCGCCCATCTCAGATTTGTTGGCTGTTTCAGATTATATTGATAAGTGATCAAATAAAATGGCGATGATGTGTTGACTCACGATCCGTAAGACTTGTGGGACGACTGATAGTAGTGTTGCTAACAATGACGCCATCAATATTGTTCTTGCAAATTAGATCTGCAATATCGACATTTGTGATTCCTCGAGGTCAGGTGCGATTTTCAGCACCAGACGCGGTCGCCGTGCAGTTATTGGTGATGGCTCTAGTTCATCTCGGGCTTTTCTAACACTTGTAAGTAAGTCTTCCAACAACTCTCGATTTTGGAGACCGCTGAAGGGTCATCAGATAACGCCAGAATGGTGATGAAGGCCTTACCGAAGTCCAGGTGTGTTCGGGCTAGAGATATTGACAACCAGAACGTCAGCGTACGGGCCGAACGTCTTCACACCAGTGACAAAATCATCCGGAGACTCAACCGGAGAAGATTTATTTTTACCTAGATTGATTGCAAGAACTGACCCAGGCTTGAGGGCAGCAGTTGTGTCGTCTTTCGCCTCATGGAATTTGGGTATGCGAGCGCGAAGACGGGAGATCACGGAGGCAGCGCCTTGGGAGGGAAATCCGTAACGGTTGATGAGTGCTGCGTCATCAGGAAGGTGAAAAACGCGTGGCTTCGGGTTTCCAGGCTTGTATACTGCTTAGATGTGGGCAAAGAATTACCAGACATAGCATACCTACCTGAGGTTTTGGTGTGACACTTCCGATTTCAACCCAGCTAAAGCCGAGATTAAGGATACCTAATGCGCTTGCATCGATACGAGGTCAAATGAGTCAGAGGGAAGCGCACCATCAATAGCTTCACCATCTTTGTCAAACCCAGCTGCTAAGCCAACGGGATTAGACAATTCACGCCCCAAAAACTAATTCGAAAGACTATGAGTAACCTAAGTCAGCCTTCGAGTGAAGTAGTCGTGCACCTCAGACCGCAATCTTTCATCATCTTGCACAGGGTCCCGAGGACCAAGTCCACTACGAAGGACTCTGACGGCAATCTTGTGCCCAGTTTCCGCATCGAATGTACGACGCAGTACGGGTGTCAAAACATAACGGTGGATTGCGGAACGCGCATCATAGTAATAGACAGCAAACAGACCAACAGAAGCAGTGAATACCGTCGCGTAGACAGCGGTGCGCACAGAAGACTGAGAAGATGAGGGTGCCGTCGTTAACCTCCGTGCAAAGACTGGCGAGCGGTGAGGAATTTGTCTTCGTAGAAGATGGTGAAAACCTGTCATGCGGAGGTGCATGGCAGCCATACTACACAAGAAACCGCTTTCAAGTGAAACTGTGCAAACGTTGAACCGAACTATACGGTAGCAGTCCGAGAACAAGTTTGCTTATGTACCAAATTTGAATTCACGTCAGGTGAACATGTTGGCTGGCCACTGTCTTCTGGACTCTGTACATCGTGTGACTTACTACGTAGTAACTACACAGTTCCAACACTCTGGGACCGTATGTCTCGTCAATGCCACGTCACTAATGGCATTACCCCGGTTCGTACATAATGTTTCACGCAGTGACCAATCCCACATTGTATATGGATTCTGCAGCTGGTAGCGGCGACTAGACGCTTCAATGCGGTTTGAACGGTCGGACGGCGACGGAACTTCAAGTTGAAGGACACGTTCAACTTCGAGGATCTGGAGAGTTTCGCAAGGATATTTTGTTCTATCATTTTGACATCAGTTCGCGTTAAGTTCGTAGTCTCCTCAGGAGTCAGCTAGCCAGAGTCCAGATCAATCGAAGGAAGATTTTTTAAGTTCACGAGTTTTGATCACGCCGTTCGACATCGACAAGCTTGAGCGTCACATTTTTCAACGCGTCTCTGGTCTATCTTGTGTCGAAGATGGCGATTTACACGTCCCTGGCAGTACCCACTGTCATTTTAAATCCTTCGGAGAGGTGCCTGCAATGGTCAGATGATGGCCAGGCCTGCATTACCACCAAGGCAGCCGTGCATATCATGGTAAGAACGCTTTGTCAAATGTTGTGGAAAGACGCACTTTATCTTTGCACTCAGACTCCAGATCTGGGTATCAACTTCAGCACACCACCCGATATCAAGGCACTTCCAGGAGATGAGCAAGGGGAGCAACCGCTCGGGTGGTTCAGGACAATAATTGAGCCAGCTCGTGGACAGACGCATATGTGGCCAAGTATATGTCAAGGTAAGCATATACCTGAGGTTGCCCCTCGTTATTGGTTTTAAGGCTTGGGATGATGGTAAGATTGGGGCGCTATTACTCTCGGATCTCTCGATGTTTCCCTTCGTGAGGTTGCATGCTCCCCTAGTAATCTCACATCGCGGGGAAGGTATGTATCTCTCACCGTTTGTTTGACATGCGGCTGATTTGTATCTTTGAGATGCGTGATAGCCATTCTTAACTCAAACGCTGAAGTGTCACTTTGGGTAGCTGCTAAAAACCACTTGAAGGGAGAATGGACCAATGTGAGAACCGTGACTCATGTTGCTTTATTCCGAGTCTTGAATTTTGTGGAGATCCAAGACGTTACAGGTCTGCTACTCAACACAGCCTCGTCTGAGGACATCATTCGTAACACCCTTCGAGCGCAAGTGACTAGTCCGTGACCCTGTAGTGTGTAATGACACATTCTCTGACATTCTGGTCAAGGTCTTGCCTGGTCCAAACAGCCAGACTATAGAATCACACCCACTCCGGTCCTCGATTCGTCGATGCTGGCCCTAGGAAACAGGGCGGGCTGTATTGAGTTTTTCAGGTGCGTAAATGCGGGTCCTATTTGGAAATAGGAAGGTCCATCTTATTGTGTGCAGGTTTAACAGAAACAGCAACTCAGGGGGTTTCCTCTTGCACATCCATACAGAACCATTGAGCAACCACTGGATCACACGTTTGAGCTGGGCACCTTGGATTACCCACTCTATCGGTTTTTGTAAGTTTTCTCGTGCCTATCGCATGAATGGGATCCTTAATATGATGAAGGCGAATCCTTACTGGCCTTCTCTACTGATAACGGGAATATCGGACTAGTCAAAGTCACACAAAATCTGCAGTCTACTCCAAACGGCAGCTTTGTGCCTGAGTACACGATCAGTGCTGTATTTGATGTTCAAGATCCAATATGCGAGGCTGATAAACGAAGCGTGACCGCATTAACATGGGTTCAGCCACCAGGAAGAAACGTAACTTTTGACGTTCTTTCTTCGATCTTACTTGGCTCTGATCGTATTTTCCAGCCTATTCTCGTGTACACAAAACCCGGCCTTGTGCACCTGTGGTCATGGCCCGGTTCTGAACCAACTTGGTACGGCACACGCGTACTCCCATTTCAAACCCAAAATATGTCCGTCGGATCCTCTGCCATTAGCCCTGTCTCTGGAGTATCCTACGTACTTCACCGCGATGCCCTCATTCTCTCACTTGTCGATGGTTCCTTGCATGCCATCCATAATATGACTATGGGACCTACCTGGAGTTCTCCGCTTGCAGGTGACATCCTCACCTCTGCAGAACTATCTCGGGCGTCACGAGCGTTGTTCGCCAAAGTTACTCCTGCGGGAATTTGTACTTGGATGTCAACAGGATTGGTGGAATGGCGTCATACGACTCGCAGTCGACCCTCATCTGGATATACGAGTAGGTGTCATCGATGTAATCATTTACAATCACCCTACGAATGTGTTTATTTTTCTAGATCCCTTCGACCTACGGATTTCGGCTACAAGCATGAAGCTCAGCATGAATGTATGCTGCTCACTGCACCATTTTGGCAGCTCGACGATGAGACCGTCTTGCATACTGCTTCAGAGGCTTTTGCTGATATCTCTTGTGGTGAGTCGAACACTCGACTTTTCACTGGTTATTTGACGTTTAGATGGTTAAGCCTCAGGAAGTGCCCCTATTTACCATTTGCGTGCATTAATGCTTCATCTACGCAGTAATGCACGCTTCGCGGCGCTACTCCCTCAGGTACTGGAGATTTTATCGCAAGTAGCACCAGATCAAACAACGACCATAGTCTTGCCATCCTGGACGGAAGGATCGGTGATGACTTGCGACCCCAGCTTCGGAAAAGTCTGACTACCCATTTGTTTGGTTGGCCCAATCTTCTATCGCTCCGAATGAGGCTCTCCATAGCCGATCTATGTTGGGTGCGCGAATCATTGTCCAATCCAATATACTTACAGTGTTTTTTTCACAGAAACTATGCAAGGACCCAGAGATGCAGACACAGTGCGGTCAAGTCGCACAAGGCCTGCTAGCCGCCATCTCACACTGCGTGCTACGGGTACTGATTCGTCACTTAAAAGCCATCGTCTCTGTCATCACTGGTGTGCCGGCAGCCTAACTCTGTTTTCTTATTCGCTAAACCCTTGTCACAGCGCCTGATATCCCATTCGTCCTCCGCGAGGTGGTACAGTCATTATTGCCGGGCTCGCCGCAAGATTTAGCAGACGAAGCTCAAGCTTTATCAGATATTCTTACTGCATCATTCTCCATAGATCCTGCAATCGCTGCGCTGCACGAACACTGTCCAGCTTGCCACGCCGAAGTCCCGCTGCGTGACATCACCCGCGCAACTTGTCCAAATGGTCATGCCTGGGGTACGCCTCCCTCTTTTGGAAAAGCGTAACTCATGTTTTCTCTCATTAGCTCGCTGTACGGTCACCTCGTTCATACTCTCGACGTCAAAGGTGCGCACGTGTATCGGATGCAGCCGGAAGGCCCTGCTTCCGTTTACAGCGTTGGATGAGAGCCAGTTACCTATCGCTGCACAGAGTTGGATCGTGAGGGATTTATTGGAGGTTGTACAGCGGTGTTTGTTTTGTGGGAATAGCTTCGTGGAAATTGTGTAGGAGATGATGAAGTGAATGTAAGTTGTGGTATACGGCGAGCTCCAAATTTATCCAACCTCGCCTTGCGGATGGGGATCTCAACGCGTTCGGACATCTGCACTTTTGGAAGAGGATTGGAAGTTGAGGTCTAAGTAACTTTGCGGATTCTTGTGTCGACACACCAAGGTGGCTTATCGCTCTTGTTAAGATTACAAATCGGTCAATGGTATACTAGGCGTGAAATGATGGTCATGTTAGTACAGGTGTTCTTACTGTCTAAAAAGTTCATGCAGAACATTAAATGTCTAGTCGGAACCAAAGCGGTATCATCTTCCACATCCTTTCTCTCTCCTTTGTAGTCCACATCGCCAGCACTCTCGCGCATGCCTCGCACTCAGACACTTCCACACTACGGCGAGATTCCCCAAACCGTGCATCATCCGCGCTCGAAGCCTGGCCAAAATCATACAACGGTTGCCCAAGTTCCTCCGCAACATACAAAGGATCAGTGCAACCACGCTCGCGATCAAAAAGATAATGCTGAGTAGCCAGCGCCACAAGTTCCGAGAAATCTCTCCTACATGAGTGATGCGAGTGTGCGTGATGCCCCAAAATAAGTGGATGAGAATGGGATCCCATGGAGCGAATGAGAGTTGTGATCGCATGCTGGGATGCCTCTTTCCCCAAAGCTAACCTTTGCAGGTCTGCATTTGATAGCGGCAAGGGTGCGATGGAAGGGCCACTCTCGTCGTCCTGCTCAAAAAGTTGGGTGTAGTGGTATCGTGAGAGGTCATAGAAGGCAGAAGGCAGGAGACTTGGCGCATTGACTTCCCGTGCGAGAGTGATGACGTCCTGAATGCGGATGAGCCATATCGTATCAAACGTCAAGAAAGGCGGCCTACTGCTGGGGAAGGGTATATGTTGGACATTCCGGGACCACTTTGCATCTCATCAGCACGAGCAAGGTCCTCTCTAGCATCCCATCCCTTGAGTGAAGTTGGCCAAGCCCTGCTTAAATGAAGAAGGGCTTTAGTTCTCAACGAATCAATGAGGTACTTGGTCGCAAGTCGAAGTATCCCCGAGACCATACGAAAATCGACAGGATCATTTTTTCCAAAGTTCCTGTACAAAAGTCATCACATGCAAACGCAACACATTGTATTAGACATACGGGCCATCATAAAGTGCCGCAAGGAGATTCTCAACGTCCTCAGCTGCGTCGTATAATCGTAGAACAGGACACCCTTCTATTTCATTGGTCGTGTCTATTTGTAGTGCAGGGTTTCTGATGGCAACCACGGTCGGAGAAGGAGAGGTCGTACTATCCGCACTGGGCTGTGGGAGTGAAAAGAGATCGCGGAAGAACGCCGAGTGGCGAGCAAGTTGAGACTTGTGCACGCGAAACAAGGTGTCTTCTGCTCTCAAAACGATCTATTAAAACCCAATTATGGCCCGAGGATTGTATCAGTCTGCGTTCGATCACAGATGGTTCATAATACGCACAGAACCATCACAAAACCACATATCCGTGTGCTTTGAAGGTTCAGGAAGAGCATTGTCTCCCGCGGAGGCTGCAATTTGCGAGTACCTGTCCACAGAGGATCTCGGTGAATGAATCGACCTGCGCGATATTCCATTAGGCGGAGGACTTCTAGGTGGGTAATGCCCGTTCGCGGAGATCATAATTGGGGTTGGATAGTAGCTCGTTTGCATTATGGATTGACGATAACGCAAGATAACGCCTGACGGCACTAGGTAATAGGCCAAATAGAAAAAAGATAGTCTTATACCGTGCACTGCCTGCTAATCGTTCGCAGGTAGCTGCATGCTGAGGGCAACTTAACGGGCGTGGAAGCATTGCCCCAAGCCGCGTTAGCTTGACTACTGCCTGGCAGAAGCGAATGGAGATAACGTTTATTCTTAGATTCTTACATACTCACAAGGCAGTGGTCGGTTTGACCAATTACAACCTGATTCCAAGGTATATAAGTACTAGTTCCACCCATGCCCTGCACCCAGGAAGCAACCCTTTATCAATATTAAGTAGCCACGCCAGGGGAAAATCAGCAAGTTGAAACAACACCTACAGAATTAGAGTAATATTATATATCACCTGGTTCAGCGTCGGACAGACAAACCTCTCCTGGGTTACTATAACAGTGTTCACAAATTTCCGGAACGTCTCTTGTATATCTCGAATGCAGCGCTATTTCCGGTACAGGTCACCCAGTGTATGTGATGGGGTAGCTATCAGAGCCCAGAACATCGGTCAGCACCGTAGAATTATTTGATCCTATACCGACCCGCAGCAGTCCGATTGAAGTATCAGAGAATAATTTTCTGTCCAGTCTAGCCATAGCATCTGTTGCCGCTGGGTAGATGAGCTCATTGCAAGTGCCAGGTAACATTGGCGACTCGCATTTGAGTGCACCAGGGAGGGTGATACCGTCAACACGACCAGCCACATGTATAGCGTTCAACTCGGACACTCGTAGAGGTACCACTTACTGAACAGATATACCACCATGAGCTAGGAAGTAATTAGCCTGAGTGGCGCCACTGGAGAGTTAGGGAGAAAAGTAGTAACCACCAAGGCCGGGCGAGACTAATCACTTAATAGGGTATATCAATATGACCATATACTCGTGCTAGGGCCCTGCTATGGCTGTCATCAACCTGGGCAGTGCCTACGCATCAGAACCTGTCAGGAAGCAATATATATGTTTAAAACGCACATTATGTGAGCCTGCAATACCTTATGAGATGAAAGATCAATGACCGAGTGAGAACCACATCAGTACCTGTGCACGAGGGGAAGTGTGTGTCACTGTACACAGCAACTCATGTCCTGGTGAACATGAACACATGAAAGGCATATTTTCGCGATGTAGATCTCTAGAGGTCACAGAGGCCCTAGCGTAGTGTTCAATATCTCACTGCCATTATGAATTGAATGCCGAGACAGGGCGTGCAGGAAAAACTGATTCATGAAAATAAAAACCAACATGTGAAGATTTCGGGGAGGGCTATCTCGCTTTTAATTGCAGCCGCACTCAGATCTCGAAGAGGGAAGGCAGTCATTCTGGTGCGTGTAATTGTACATTATGATCATCGGTAATGTTTAGATCAAACAGATCCCGTATCCTCTTCACAGTGCGGGATGAAGGCTGCTGGTAAATTAACAGGGCGGAAAGAATCAGAATTTTCAGTGCCTAGGCCGAGGGCAATAGTGGTGAGCCGTTGCGATGTAGGGATAAATGTAATTGGACCGCTATAGTCGTCGTCTTCCGGATCGTCTGGTAAGCGGTTAAGCACCCGGTATGCATAGGTCACAACCACTAGCAAGTTGCAAATTATCAGGGAAGAAAATACCTGGACACAGGAATTAGATTTTGAATGGATGTGGTACAGGCGAGATTCCACCTCTAAATTGACTGCAATCATCTCTACCCATGTAGCAACTAGAAAGTGGGCGATAGCGCGGAACAGAGAGAACATTATCATGATGATGCTAGATGAAAATATCGCGAGAATCATTCGCCGCTGTCGAGGGGGCAGGTTGATATTCCAGAGCAATCGGAAGGAAAATACTAGCATAATAGTGTCGGCGACAGACTTAGCTGATCCAATAGTAAGGTAAGCATAGGATGAAGTAGAAGGTGGTGTGATACCTACCTACGAGCTGGTACGCTGCCATCGAATGGTTGCCGCGGCAGGAAGGACAAGGCAATTGGTACCAGTCACTGCTCGATTTAACATGTCGCGCCTTCTGCGCGATAAAGCCTCCCCACACCAGGGTGAAGAGAATTGCGAAGCAAATGGACAAACGGTAGAGACGCTGCGTGGGCCGCGCAACTCGTGCGATGGCAAACAGTATGCTCATGCGTGCAGACCTTCAAGTTTGTTTGTGTTCCTAGACCAAAGTGAGAGAGGAACAGGATCTCACCAATTTATGCAGGTAGACATGAGCGTCGTCAACCAAAAAGAAACTATACATGTCGTTCCTTCTATGTCAAGTCCACTCATATGAGCAACACAGCGAGATCAATAAATAATAAAGTACGCACGAGAGAGTAGATGAACCCAGGAATTAACCAGATGCGCCGTGCCACATAATCCAGCAACAGCAGCCCATGCATCCTCCCACCAGAATCTCTTTATGTGTAGTCGGAATGAGACACGAAATATTGTGAGGGCAATAGCCATCCCTTGCACAACACTGGTCACCGCTGAGATAGTGTAAGAATATCAAACGTTTTGGGTTATGTACCCACCCTTCATCTGTATCATTGAGGGCGACAGTCTCATCTTTGCTGAGGATGATGGTATTCTGAATCAACGGTTAGCATTAAGCGCCAAGGACCGGTCAATGAGAAGTCGTACTTTAATTACGCCATTGACTTAGAAGATTGAAGTTGGCAGAAGTTACTGCAGGGCCGAAGTAAGTTTACGGAAATTTGACAGATAGGCGCTCATCGACCTTCTCATGTTGGTATGAGAGGTCGTACTCCATCATGATGTTATGGATGGGTGCCACATCATTCCGTCCGATATTGCAATGACCGCGTCCGACACATTTAAGATCAAGAAAGTAGGACAGTGGGCTGTTGTTCCTCCAATGCAAGACAACCATGCTGGTCTTTTATTAGTAAGTATACAACTTGTGAAGGTCCTGAATACCTATGACGAAATGGTTGTCAGGTGCCAGTTACTAGTCAGGAATGATGGCATAATAACATGGAAATTCACATCAGCATCTGATTCTGCTATCACTCCTGCGAACTTTGCGGCGTATGGCGCTCGGAGATGCGTTGGTGGAGGAGTTCAGAGTAAGGGAAAGCAATATTAATATTGTGATGCATCATGCCAGTGGGCGGGTCGAAGCACGGAGGTGACTGTGCAAGTGAACAGGTGGAGCGCTGCACGCGCGGGGTAAGACAACGTGACAAGTAGCGTAAGCCAAGGGTGATTTGAGAGCCTAAGCTGCATCACCCCTGGCCCGTAGGCCTGAGTCTCTGTTGCCGCAAGTTTACGGTATCCTAGTAGTAGATCTCGGAGCCCGGGTGTCGATGACCCCGATCTGCATTATCATTATCGCCGCATAGCAGGGCGGGTCAAGACTCATCGCGGAGATGTTTGTAACTACGATGACAGGGATATTGAATAATGGTTTGGCAGCTGGATGTGATGCTGCAATTTACGAGTATTGAACTTTGGTTCGAACTGGCAAGTTCCGTGATCCGGGTCATCTGGGCCGTGACAATCACTAATTGCCAATTGATACTTCCTTCACTCAACAAAAACCTTCCTGCATTGTTGTTCTGTGGGAGACTCGCGGCCGGATGAGCTCAAAGAGTCTTTGTTCGTCGAAGCTTGTGTGGCAACTAGGACATAAAAAAAAAGATGCACGTGTTTCTACTCTTTGTTCTCGTTCCAGGTTTGGTACCAAGAGCAACACAAATTTCCGGGATATCTAGTATAAAAGCACATGATTTACTCTTCTAGCAACTTGCTCTCTTTCTGTTCTCCTCGTCTTCCTGGCTGTGGCGAGCTGTGCTTGCACCTTTCTATCGTTTTGCGAAACCCTCTTTTTAACCTACTTCAATTCTATACTGATCTTCAGCTCCTTGCTGTCAAATTGAACGACTTTCCTCGACGAACAAAAAAATTCTAACGTCTTGGTTACGATGCAATTCACTGTTCTTACTGTATTCGCTCTTGCCGCTACCGCCTCTGTGCACGGTGCACCAGTCCATAAGCGTATAGCGCAGGTCATTTCTGACTCGACCACCAAGTGGGAGGCAGCATGTGTAAGTTCTTGCAAACACCTCGGCTTGTCGTATCTCATAATATCGTCCCAGGATGCTGCTGGTGGAGGTACCCAATGCAACCAAGTTGCTGTTGCGTCCTTCAGCACTCTTCTTGCTGCTCCAGGTCCATGCGAGCAGCAGAATGCCGCTGACAACATGGTTGACCTCGCAAAGACTCTCAGTAGCAACGCAGACATGATTAAATTTGCTCAGATCTTCGCCCAGCAACCCCGAAACTCGGTCCGTATTTTTTCATGTCCATTTTCTCCACCAACACTTACAGAATTCTATGCACACAGCCCACATCACAGAGCGTGCCCTACTGCCAGTCTGCCCCGCGTAATGCTGAGCTCAATGGGCTCTACCAGTGTCAGTTCCAGGGTGATAGCCCAACGACCTTTGTCGGTGGTATTGCTGTTGGCGGTAACGGGACTATTCCTTTTGGCATGAGCGCACCTGTCAACCCGGCTGGTTCTTGTCCCGCAAACCCCTCCGGTCCCATCGCTGATGGCTCACAACTCGTGGATCTCACCCAGAACCCTGGCGTCAGTGGCACATCTGCCTCCAATGACACCACTGGTGGAAGCAACACCACCTCAACAGTGACCACATCTTCTGCTACACCTTCGTCTGATTCTTCGAATTCTGACTGCGGTGAAGATTCAACTGGGTCCATGCTTACTGCTTCGCCCACTATGGCAGCTTCTAGCGCTGCCGCCCTGTCGGCAACACCTTCTAGTACTGGTGGAAACTTCAAGCTCGCCAACGGTCAGAACGCTCAGAAGCTCAACGCGCAATTCGCTACACTAACTGTTACCTCTACGTGCACTGGTCAGTCTTGCTTTACTTGAGTAGCAAGTCATTTTCTAACATTTGATGCAGAGGGTACCAATGCATGCGTCAATAGCGCCTTTGCGCAGTGCGTAGGGGGCACGTATGTGACTCAATCTTGTGGGTCGGGTCTCATTTGTGCTGCCCTTCCTCTTGTCAACTCTGCTGGAACGTCGATCACGTGTACTACGAATGCTGATGCTTTGGCTCGCATTGCTGCCACCGGTGCACAGGGTGGCCTCACTGGATGAGGTTATTGAAAACTGGTAGAAGTCAGTGATCAAGTCGCTAGTCGACATTGATATCATTTTTCTCGTCGTGGTTTGGATCAATATGGTCTACCATCTACTACTATAATGTTGTGTTATACTGCTCATGATATTATTATTACTATCAGTATTGGTGGTGCGAGTCGCTGCATGTATTCTAAAGTGTATGATCAATGCTAGCCTCCCCTAGTCAGACCATGGCAGTTGTTCCCGTTTGATTATGGACCCTGGCAATGCGGGTGGATCATTCTGCTAATGGATATTGTTCGGGGATTGCCTTGCGTATGGGGGGCACAAGTAGATAGGACCGAGATTCAGACATCCAAGTTGAGAGGATCGCTCTAGACTTTACATGATCGATGAGATCAATGCGAACCGAACGATGGATAAAACGAGATCCCTGTTATCAAGTTTTGTCCCACAACGGTACCGTCGGTAGCTGCATAGCCCTTGATCGTTGGTTAGTAGTAGTTTATTCTTGATACAGACACAGAAGTGATCATCCTCTCATTCTGAATATGTTCGGACCACTGATTTTACAAGCACGTGACTAGACGCGTCGCGATGGAGTCTGTTTGTTCGTGGCAGTGCCAATTAACTCATTAAGGTTTCATCGCAGAGTATAAATACAAGGTGCCTGCCAGATATCCCACCTGCTCCCCGTCCTCAATTTACGTGCATTTATTTACGACTTATTCTCAATATTTCTTACTCGTCAATCGCCTCGCAATATGATTTCCGCTATCTTCGACGGTGCTGCCCATGTCACCGTCGCTGGGTGCCTCGGAGCATTCTTTTTCAAGCAAACTGTGGTGGATCGCACGTCTAAGGTCGTCAAAGAAGCGGAGAACGTCACCGCTGGCCTCGTCATATCCGAACTCTGCATTTCTGTCGTGGTCCTAGTTCTAGCTTCCAACAAGACCGCCCGGATACTCCTCAGTAAAGATGCCCAGCCCCCTCCGAAGCACAATTTGGCCGAGCTCAATGTACCTCTCATCTGCAACGAAATGTCTGGGTTTTCTCCAATTTCATCAAATTCAATCGCAACCGAACCCTGCAGCACTTCGCCATCCGCATCAATTGCATCGAATCCAATCACAAAGACTCCGACTGCTGCACTTCATCATTTAGTACATGTTCCACACTATATACACTGTCACCACTACTCCCAGCTTCACCGGTTCAGAATACAAAACGTCTCTCGATCGATTCTGACACCACTCTCGTCGACCACTGCGATGACGATTTCGCGAAGGATTTTTCTGACGCAGACCACCAAGAAAGTACTTTTCACAAGGTATGAAGTCTTATAGTATACTCGAACTTTATCACTTACAATGTTTGAATCTCTAGGACGACAGTAACTGTTCCGGTAGCAACCTGCCGTACCCAGGCACTGAGTCATTCACGATTGATGACCCGGATGGACCCTCCGAGTCTCAACGGATGCAGCTCCAGCCAATTATCCCCAGGGACAGAAACAGGACGACATCTGCATTCACTGAAGTTCCGCTTCTGGTGGACACTTCGACTCAAACGACCACGGTGCTCTCCGAGTCTCTAGGCAGCATCTCACCTCCGATTGTCACCCCCCGGCTGAAACCCCCAGATACGAAATGGCATCGTAATTTCCGCTCGGGCAGATACAAGGTATGGACATGCTCAGTGTGAAATTAAGTGCCCCACTCATTGTCATTTGTTAGCACGAATCTAGATCCACTCGCTTGGCCGCTGTCCGTGATAGCATCAAGCGCACTCGTACCAAGCAGCTGGAACATGCTACTATGATCGGTAAGTGATTTATGGTACTCCCGCTTTCCTTGTTGATTTCAAATAGATCACCTTGAACAACTCCATAACGAGCTCCTCGCTGACCAAGCTGCTCTTATCGACGGCTGGGCAGCTGCCATGGTGCAGCTTGGACTAACCTCTATGCTGTCGCCCGAACTATCGCTTCTGCACCACAAGACGCCCAACCCGGGAACCTCGATCGAACTTATTCAAGACTGACACTTTCACACAATGCTACTCCTGAGGTCCCCTACGACCAAATCCCGAAGACTCGCAAAGGCCTCCCTCGCTATTCCCTACGATCTGGAGCTTCACTGCCCACGAGGTTGAAGGCCACCGCTAGCCGGGCCGCGCACAAACTATCTCTTCGCGCCGTCTAGCCTATTTCTGCAATCTTCGATGTCGGATGTCCCCTACGACCGAATCCCGACGCAACCGCAAACATGGCGACCTCCTTCCTGTCCCCAACTAGTATGACTTGGAGTTGAAGGTCACTGCCCGCGGCTCGCACATGAATCTATCCCGAATCCCTTTTCTTTTATTCGACATCATGTAAATGTCACTCGGTTTGTTTCTTTTATATATTTCACTTATCGGTATGTACCTGGCAGACAATGGACTGCCTGTGACTTATGGACACCTCTTCCTTTTATTGATCTAAGAAGAATCTAAGAAGAAAGGGAGAACGGGTGTGAAAGTTGTCGCTAGCTCGCGTGGCTTTCGCGTAGGGCCATGTGGTTTTCGCTAAAGGCCACGTTTTTTCGGTTAGCTCGCTAGACGATTCCATAGAGAAAACTTGCGTGAACGCGTGAAAAAAATGTCCGATTTCAGAATTTCGACAGCTAAAATTCTACAGAGTCCAAAAATTTCGAAACACCTGCCAAACGCGATATAGTGGACAGTAATCCGCACGCCTGCTGCGCTCCGGGCACAATACGGACAAACAACGCACTTTTCCTACCATGGGGGAGTGAGCATCGAGAATAGCAAAAGCAATAACGGAAAGTTTGTCACGCGTTGGGTTACACAATTTGCTTGCATTTGGTTACACAAATCATTACACAATTTTGGTTGCATTTGGTGACACAAATCACAACACATTTTGATTACACCATTTGCTTACATTTGGTGACACAAATCACAACACATTTTGATTACACCATTTGCTTACATTTGGTGACACAAATCACAACACATTTTGATTACACCAATTTGCTTGCATTGAGTGACACAAATCATAACACATTTTCATACACAATTTGGTGACACAAATTTTCACACAATTTGGCTGCTGCTTTTGACTAGAATTCTTGAATTACATTGCCTTCCCCTGCAGCCAAGTTGTAACAAAGTGCAATACACTTTTTGTGGGTTTTGTTTGTTATTGATGATGATAGGAATTGACTGATGGATGAGTTCAGAAAACTCAAATTTTGCTATAAACAACCATTTGAACGATAAAATGGAACAAAATATACCTGTTCAGTGAGTTGCTGCTGATATGTATTGGTACATGATGCTAATGTTTGCGCATCACCATTTAGAAATATAGAACAGACCACCCCAGAACGCGATCGTCGATCACAGCGCGAACTGGAAAGACTTGATCGACTTCAGATGACTTCCCCTAGCAGGCGCAATCGTCGTCATGCTATCCATACCAATCAGACCAGATCCGCTGCTCCTGTACAGCCAAATTTCATGCCAGCTGCGCCTGTTATGCAGCCTCCTCCTTACTTTGCACATCAACCGCTGCCAGTTGCGCAATATCCTGGCTTGCCACGAAATGCAATCGAACATGTGTTGCATGCTCATCGTCCTCCTGTTGATTATAATGCACGTTTGAATGACCAGACAAATGCTGCTCACAACAACAGACGTCGTCAGCGTAATGTTCGTCGACAGCAGGACAGAGAGGAGATAAGACAGCAGGCGCAAGCAGAGCTCATGGCAGCACAGATACAGCCTCCGCATATACCTCATATTCCTAACGAACCTGTTCAGCCTATTCAACCCGCACCTCCTGTGCCTCCTGTGTATGGTCCTATTCATTATGAGGGTGCAGTTGGTCCTCACAACTTTGATAATCCCCTCCAATACTTTGCACGTCCTGTACAACCTGTACCTGCACCACCTGAACCTGATAATCATGACCAGTTCAATGTCCAGTTTCGGCAGCAGCTTGAGGCAGAGCGCATTAGAAATGACTTGCTTGAAAGACAAGCACAGAATGAATTTCTTCACCAGCAGCAGCAGATTCAGCATCAGTTGCAGCAGCAAGAAGCTGAGCGTGTCCGTAGACAGGCCCAGGATGATCTGGCAGCCTTTCACTTGATGCAGCAGCAAGCTGCGCAGGGAAACGGAAACCATGCTTTGCACCAGCAGCAAATAGCTGAGATAATTGCTAGACATGCTGAGAATGCTCGCCGTGAACAGCCGCAAGAAGCTGATTTGATGAATCGACAGCACCGAGGCCCTCAGAACTTTGATGATCCTCACATACCTAATCCTATGCCACCCAGAAATAATGTACCAGCACAGGATGCATTTCGAAGACAGCAGATCCAATGGCAATTGCGCCAGCAAGAAGCCAGGAGGATCAATAGAGAGGCTGAGGAGGCTCTTCATCGACAGCAGCAGCAAGTTCGGCAACAGCAGATGCAGCAGCAGATGCAACAGCAGATGCAGCAGCAAATGCAGCAGCAAGAAGCTGGGCAGGTCAATATACAGAGTCAGCATGCTCTGGAACAGCAGCAGCAGGAACAGGAGCAGCACGATAGGCAGGATCGGGATCGTCTACGAGCAAGCCAACAAGAAGAAGCACGTCACAACCGTGAGGAGCAGAGAGTTCATGAGCGGCAGGAGCGTCTTGAGGAGGCACTACATGAATATAACGATCCATTATCTGAACAGCAACATGCAGAAGATGAGGAGAGAAGAAGAACACAGCAAGAAGAACAACGCCAAGAGCATGAAGCAGAGGATGACCAGCGTATCAATCAGGTCATTCCTGTTCCTGATGGAGCCCGAGCATATACGGAACCGATAAACCATCACACTCTTGGTCCTCTTAACGTAGAGTGCCCCAAATGTCATGCACTTCACTTTGCATGCGAAAGACTATCCAACTCCTCTTTACGAAATCCTCGCTTTGGTATGTGCTGCTTGCAGGGCCAAGTCAGCCTTCCCCCATTTCCAGCATGGCCACCTGAGCTAGAGCGGGCCTATGTGGACAGAACATTTGTGTCCAAAATTCGCCAGTACAACAGTGCTCTTGCATTTACCTCTGTTGGTGTCAATATCGAGGATCGTGCTCTTCAAGGATCTGGCCCAAATGCTTTTCGTATTCATGGTTCTCTTCACCATCTCATGGGCAGTCTTTTGCCTCCAGAAGGTGTCCAGCCTTCATACGCTCAACTTTATATATATGACTCTGAAGAAGCCACCAACATACGCACCACCCGCCCTGGAAATGAAGGCCTCGATCCTCAGATTCTCAGAGATCTGCACGATATGTTGCATCGCAACCACCCATATGCCGCTGTGTATAAGCAGGCATATCAAGTCATGCGAGAGAAGCCTCCAGAGGAGCAGACAGACCTTTCTATGCTTATTCATTTCCAGCCAGGCACAGATGGTCGAAGATATAATCTTCCCACTGCCAATGATATTGCTGGAATTCTTCCTGGAGACGGATCCGAGGAGGTGCGTCATGCACGCGACATTATCGTATATTATCAAGGCGGTCCGCTTCGGCGCATAAGTCAACTTAGCCATGCATACGCCTGTCTTCATTATGTCATTCTCTTTCCTAAGGGAGAGGATGGCTGGGACCTCTACATTGATATGATCGTTCCTGTGGGTGGGCGTGCACGTGCAAAAAAAGTGACTCAGCTGCTGTATTACGCCTTTCGACTTCATCCCCGCCCCCCTCGCCTGGATCACAATAACATCTTTCGTGGTGGAAGGCTGTTCCAGCAGTATGTGGTTGATGCTTGGGCATCAATCGAGCAGAGCAGACTCAACTGGATAAGAAACAATCAGAAGAAGCTCAGGGCTGACTGCTACCGAGGGCTGACAGATAATGTTTTCAATGATGGAGTGGGCAATTTAGCTGAGACAGGTCGTTCCATAATCCTTCCCTCCTCTCATAATGGAAGCCCTCGGTATATGCAGCAGCTGCTGCAGGACTCTCTGGCCATCTGCCGTGCCTGCAAGAAGCCCGATCTTTTCCTGACGATGACTGCCAATGGAAGCTGGCCTGAGATTACTGAGAATCTCCTTCCAGGTAAAGAGACATATTTTGATGCATTATTATGACATGATCCTGATGAGTTTTCTTATGTAGGTCAGAGTGCTGTGGACCGTCCAGACTTGGTTGCTCGCGTATTTTACCAGAAGCAGAAGGCTCTCTTGAAGAAGGTTCGCGATGGCTACTACGGCAAGGTTGCGGGATTGGTGTACACCATTGAATATCAGAAGCGTGGCCTGCCTCACATGCACCTTCTCATCTTCCTGGATCCAGATCACAAGATTCGCACTGTGGAACAGATCGACTCCTTCATCTCCGCCCAAATCCCTGACAGAAATGTCCATCCACAACTCTATGAGGCCGTACAAAAATACATGCTCCATGGCCCCTGCACTACGCAGCGTTGCTTGGAGAATGGAAAGTGCAAGAAGCGTTATCCAAAGTCTTTCACTCCCCAGACATTGATGAAGGAGGACGGCTATCCAGAGTATGCCAGGCCAGACAATGGTCGCACCATCCAAAAAAATGATGACATCTTCACCAACAAAGATGTCGTTCCCCACCCCCCGCAACTGCTGGTAGAATTCAACTGCCACATCAATCTCGAAGTCTGTGCTTCTATCAAGTCGGTCAAATACATCCACAAGTACATCTACAAGGGAAATGACCGTGCCACATTGGAGATGACAGGACCGGTGGATGAGGTCAAAACCTATCTTGACTCCAGATACATCAGCTCCACTGAGGCCGCATGGCACATCTTTGAGTTTGGAATGCACCTTGAATGGCCCTCTGTCTATCGCTTGCCGGTCCACCTCCCAGATGAACACATGGTGTTTTATGATCCTGAGGATAATGCACAGGATGTTCTTGAGCGCGCAGCAACCAAGGAGACTTGCCTCACTGGATGGTTCAAGGCTAACTCCAATAATGTCTTGGTGGCTGCTGGAGCCCACGACCACCTCTACCAGGACTTCCCCTCAAGATTCGTATGGAACAAGACAGCGTGGAAGATACGCCAACGCGGAATAGCGATTGGAAGGATGTACTCTGCTGCACCTGGCTCCGGAGAGCGCTTCTACCTGAGATTGCTTTTGACTGTAGTAAAAGGTATGGTCCTGACGTCAATTTTTATGAATAAAACTTACCATCTATGTCTTCAAGGGGCCACCTCCTATGAGAACCTTCGGACAGTTGACGGTGTCTTATGCGACACTTTCAAGGAGGCATGTCGGCACAGGGGTCTGCTTGAGGATGATAATGAATGGATCCAGTGCTTGCAGGACGCCTCTCATATGAGCACTGGACATGGCATGCGCAACCTCTTTGCCATCATCCTCATACACTGCAACCCTACAGACCCCAGTGATCTTTGGAACCACTTCAAGGAGAATCTCTG
Organism: Suillus spraguei; assembly: GCA_016800925.1. Classification (NCBI taxonomy): domain Eukaryota; kingdom Fungi; phylum Basidiomycota; class Agaricomycetes; order Boletales; family Suillaceae; genus Suillus; species Suillus spraguei. The sequence goes on from JABCPU010000169.1 coordinate 56,416, forward strand.
CGATGATCTGTGCCACCGCCTATCACGCGTCCCATTCAGCATCCCCGACCCTACAGATGAAGAGGTTCATGACTATGGTCTCTATCTCATCGATGGCATGCTCCGCAAAAATGGAAAGTCTTTGCAAGCGATTCCTCAGATGCCTGTACCTCAAATGGCAGCAAGATGGGGGGCCATGCAGGGAAATCAGCTCATTGCCGAGCAGCTCCAATATAACCAGGAGGAGCTCCAGCAGATGGTGAACCAAGGAGTGCTTTCTCTTAATCAGGAGCAGAGGACAGTCTTTGATGCAGTGGTCGATGATGCCATGCAACGTAATGAACAAAGACCTGGACATTCATACTTTGTCCACAGTGCAGGTGGATGTGGAAAGACATATCTCTGCAAGCTCATTGCTTCAAAGCTCCGTGCTGAAGGCAAGATTGTCCTATGCGTGGCTTCCTCTGGAATCGCTTCTCTCCTCCTGCCAGGCGGACGCACGGCTCATTCTCGATTCAAAATTCCAATTCCCATCAATGAGGACAGCTCCTGCAACATCAAGAAAGGAGATGTCGTGCATGAGCTTCTCAAGGCCACCTCCCTCATCATCTGCGATGAAATTCCTATGCTACACCGTCACAATCTGGAATGCCTTGATCGCTCATTGCGCGACCTTCTGAACGTCGATGCTGATTTTGGAGGAATGACGATGCTCTTTGGAGGAGACTTCAGACAGACCCTGCCGGTGGTGCCTCATGGATCCAGGGAGCAGATAGTGGGCGCTACATTTTGCAGATCTCGCATCTGGCCAAGGCTTCGCATCTTCCACCTAAAGACAAATATGCGGCTTGGCCAAGACCCCGCCTCTGATGAATTTGCAAAGTGGCTTCTTGAGATTGGAGCTGGGAAGGGCACACATGCAGATGGAACGGTCGCCCTTCCGATTCATATGCGCTGCCCTGACAATGATATCCGCTCTCTCATCAATGCCCTATACTCTCCTATTCTGCTCCCTGGGCATCCTCCTGTGAATGATTCCTTCTTCCTGGAACGTACCATCCTCTCCGCAAAGAACACTGATGTGGACGAAATCAATGCCAACATTCTTGAATCATTCCCTGGAGATAAAGCGGTCTTCACCAGTGCAGACTCAATCACTGAGAAGGACTATGACTACATCCCACCTGAGTACCTTCATACTCTCACGCCATCAGGGTTCCCTTTGCACAAATTGGAACTCAAAGTGGGTGTTCCTCTCATGTCGTTGCGCAACTTGGACCCCACCAATGGCCTCTATAATGGAACCAGGATGATCCTCCTGTCTTGGACCACGCGCGTCCTCAGGTGTCGTATTCTTAGAGATGGAGTTGATGAAGCTCATCAAGACGATCAGAACACTGTCCTAATCCCCCGCATGACGCTGGATGCCACATCTGAAGACAACCCTATCCCTTTCAAGCGTCGCCAGTTCCCCGTTCGTCTTGCATTCGCTATGACAATCAACAAGGCTCAAGGTCAAAGTGTGAAGTGGGTTGGGCTGGATTTGCGGACTCCCGTGTTCAGTCATGGACAGCTGTATGTGGCTTTGTCTCGCTGCACTCACCCAGAGAGAGTGCGTGCCATCTTTCCGGAGCATGAAGAAGGGTCAAAGACGACCAATGTGGTGTATACAGAAGTGCTGAGAGGACTTAGAGATAGAGATGATATGGAGGTTGAGGATTGATTGATGTATATTGATGTACTTTTATATAGAGGACCGAATGTATAGTGCACTTTTAGATGGTGCAGTAGATTTTAGTTTTAGTTTTCTTGAAATGCTGCTCAAAATGTACATGTCTGTTTTAAAATCCACTATGATTGCGAATAAGTTAAGGTGCACGAAGTAGTGATTATTAGGATGAAGCCAAGGCCAGAAAGCCAAAAAGAGTGCGAAGCACTCTTTTTGGCTTTCTGTGCCTTGGGCAAAAGAGAATTATTGGGATGAAGCCAAGGCCAGGAAGGCAAAAAGAGTGCGAAGCACTCTTTTGCCTTCCTGTGCCTTGGGCAAACAGAATTATTAGGATGAAGCCTTGGCCAGGGAGCAAAAGGAGTGCGAATATGTACTGGATAGTCGTTAGACCGATGGTTTCATTTGTGTCCTGTAGACCTTGTTTCTTACAGCAGGGAACTTTCCATCTACGATTTATCTCTTGATAATGTTTCCATGTATGTACAATGACAAGTAGCTTGTACCGTGGTTTCCGATTTTCTTTATATAATGTTCTCTTCGGAAGACACGGCTAGAGGTTGCTCGTGTGCAAATAAGAAGTAATCAATTCTGCACATGGATCGATAACACTAACAAAATCAGATCAATTCAATATTGGCGTGAATCAAGTCAACATCACTGAGGTTCATAACTTCAACTTCCTCGCGGAAACTGTTATAGATGTGCATGGTCAAGACATATATAGTTAGACATGCAAACGCACCTCAAGCATCGTCGCCTTCTCAGGCTCGCATATCACTGCAACGCACCAATACAGAAAGCAGGATCCGACATCGCATGCGTGTGCCTGTGGATAGTAATGAGGCATCAGTGCATCGCAATCCTGGTAACAGGTGAGGTGGCTGCTTTATGTAAGAAGCAATCACCTACGATGGGGAGATACGGTGACTCACGGTTGAGTCCGCGCTTGATACGCAGTGCTACGTGGTATCTTTGTGGATAAGATTGGTTAATGCTCATGCATCCATTGAGTAAATTATGTCCCTCCGAAGCTGGTACGATTCAATGACACGCAAGATGAAGAGTTTATGGCTGAATACTGTATCTGCAGCGAACCATGACCGCACGCACACCGCATAACGCCAGTGGTAGAAACAAAACGCATTGAGCAGGCATGATGAGATGAGGAGTGTGTTTTGCTTATGGGTTCAATTGGCCATAGGGAATTGTTCGGAACTTCGGAAGAACCATCCTCGGTTCAGGATATCCACAGCAGCTCATTCTATAGCACAGATAGATATGATCGAGGCGTGCTTTTTGCTTGGTGGACTGGTTCAGTCTCCCTAGGGTTTTACACGATCGCTGTGAAGTAACTGTGTATGACTTTCGAGCCTCTAGACCGTGGTCATCGATATGTCATTGACTAGCCACGTTGGATGACAACAATGGAAAAGTCAATGGGAACAGACTCGTGGCGTGCGCATCATGTGCGGTGCATCATGCCCGGATCAGTGCATGCTCGGATTGAAGCTAGACTGTGGCAAATTTTTCTGAACTCCGCCAAGTTTTTAGATTAGGGAATATTGGCGATCAGACACTCATCTATCATCTATCCCCTTACCCTTCTTCATCCTCGTTCACGACTTTTAAAGATGGATGTAGGTGCAAATCAATACCTGAATGCTTACTTTCGAATCCGATCTGACTACTTTTTGCCCCATCGCCTGTTTTAACAGCCGAATTTTGTGCAGGGGCTGCACAATCTATTACTGCAGTCAACTTCAAACGATACCAACCAGCTTAAAGCTGTAAGATCGCTTCATCAGACGCGTTATTAATTGTGTTTCCTGACTTGTCATATGTATCAGGCAACAGCTCAGCTTAATACTGAATACTACAAAAATCCAGCATGTATATCTGCACTCGCACAAATACTCGCCAGTTCGCCAGAAATCGCGGTGAGCAAACATCACATCTGCGTATTTTTGGTTCTTCCTCATCTTTATTGGCTATGTATGCGTGAATGTTCGTCCGTTAGGTTCGCCAACTGGCTGCGGTCGAGATGCGGAAGCGTGTCGCTCAAAAAAGTGGTGATCTATGGATGCAGCTCCCGCAAGATGTCCGTTCGCAGATCAAAGACCAGCTTCCTGTTCTGATACTTGCTGAACAAAAGTTTGTTTATCTCCTTACTTCCGAAAGCACGCTTTTCCTGATTTTTTTTTGATGCTGTAGTAAGCTCGTCAGACACTCTGCCGCACGTGTCATCGCTGCTGCTGCTAGCATTGAGCTTACAGCTGGAACATGGCCACAGCTCCTTCCATGGTTACACCAGTCATGTACATCAGCCCAAGTCGCACATCGTGAAGTCGCCATCTTTATTTTGTTCACTGTCCTCGAGAGCATCGTGGAAGGATTCCAGGAGCATTTGCAAAGCTTTTTCAAACTCTTTGAAGGTCTTCTCAATGATCAAGAAAGTATCGAAGTCCGTATTACGACTGTTCGGTGCGCCTGGCTCTTCAATTAAACGTAGGTAGTAAAACTAACCCTGCTTCAAGGGCTTTGGGTGTCATTGCCCAGTATATTGACTCTGACGATAAGGCCGATATCGTGCGTACAAATCATTTCTCAACTAAATTGTCTCATTGTGTACTACAGAAATCTTTCCAAGCACTTCTTCCTGGTATGATCCGAATTCTCGGGCAATCCATTGAGTCTGGGGATGAGGCTGGTGCTCGTCAACTATTTGATGTATTCGAGACTCTTCTCATCCTTGTGCGTTTTTATTCCAGTTTTTGTTGACCTGGACTTATCTGCGAGATGCCCTGCAGGAAGTTCCAATCTTGGCCCACACATTGCGGAGCTAGCGTCCTTCCTCCTTCAAGCTGGTGGAAACCGCAGCCTCGACTCTGAAATCCGTGTTTTGGCCCTCAACGCCCTTAACTGGACTGTGCAATAGTGAGATTGTGTCTGAGTCTATTTCATGAACGTACTCACGTCGTTCTAGCAAAAAATCCAAAATCCAAAGTCAGGCCCTTGCTGGAGCCATTTTGGAGGGCCTCATGCCTATTACCACCGAACCTGAACCCACAGATTCCGACGATGATGCTCCTTGCCGTGTACGTAATTTTAACTAATAGATGAAAGTGACCCCTGATTATCGTTATTCTAGTCAGCTCTTCGTATCATTGATGGTCTCGCTACGAACCTCCCCCCTACCCAAGTCTTCCCTCCCTCCGAACACTTATATCTCAGTATTTCTCTTCTCCCGATGCGAACAATCGCCGTGGTGCAATGCTTGCACTTGGCGTGGCCGTTGAGGGTTGCAGCGAGTTCATGACGCCTCTGATGAGCCACATTTGGCCTGTTATTGAGGTCGGTCTTCAGGACGGTGACAAATCAGTCAGGAAGGCAACTTGTATTGCTGTCAGCTGCTTGTGCGAGTGGCTGGAGGAAGAGTGTGTTGCGAAGCACGCTGTTCTGGTTCCTGTGAGCACGGGAATATTTGTCGCGACTTGATACCCATGCTAAGATACATATGACACTTTTTAGGTGATCATGGGCTTGGTGCACGATCCTGAGACTCAGCGTGCGGCCTGCACTGCTCTTGATGCACTGCTTGAGATCTCGCAGGATGTCATTGAACAATACCTCCAGCTTATCATGGAGCAACTCGCTGGTCTGCTCGACACTGCACCCATCACTGTCAAGACTGTGGTTACTGGAGCCCTCGGCAGTGCGGCACACGCGTCAAAAGAAAAGTTCCTCCCCTACTTCCAGCCGACCATGAACAAGTTACAGCACTTCCTTGTCCTCACTGGTGAAGGCGAGGAGACTGAGCTTCGCGGAATTGCTATGGACGCTGTTGGAACGTTCGCAGAGGCTGTTGGCGTCGATGTCTTCCGTCCATACTTCGCGGACATGATGAAGCAGGCGTTCCAGGGTGCTGAGATGGGCAGCGCACGTCTTCGGGAGTGCAGTTTCCTGTTCTTTGGCGTGATGGCCAGAGTATTTGGCGAGGAATTTGCGCCATACCTACCCAGCGTTGTGCCTCCGTTGTTGCAGAGCTGCAAACAAGCTGAGCATGGCGAAGATAATGTTGCTACGTGTACGTTTGTCCCCTTTTTGAACGAGTAGTTTCTGATGAATTACTTCTAGTTTCTAACTCTGACGCTGCTGTAGCATTCGCATCCGGGTCCTCTGCTACAAACGCGATCTCTGTCACGGATGACATCGATGGCAATGGGAACCCTCAACTTGAGATCGAAGACGTTGATCTCGACAAGATGCTTGAGGTCAATAGCGCGATTGCAGTCGAAAAGGAAATTGCTGCAGACACGATTGGAACGCTTTTCGCTGCACGCGCAATCACTTCTTCCCTTTCGTTGAGCCTTGTGCTCTCGAGCTCGTCAACCTGCTTACGCATTATTACGAAGGTATTCGCAAGTCCGCGACGGACTCTTTGTTGGAGATGGTCAGGACATTTTACGAACTGAGCGGTGCGCCAGACTGGGCCCCCGGTGCGACGGTGGTGAGTTGCAGTTACTATGTCTAAGAATGATGCCAACGCAGCCACTAGACTGTCCCTCTGGAACAGAGCGTGAAAGAGCTCATTGGTCATAGCTTGAAGCCCTTGCTTGAAATGTATGAGACAGAGGATCACAAGTCAGTCTATTCATGTTCAGTCGTGTACTCTTACTGACCGATTTATCACAGGACCGTTGTGGCGTCATTATGTCTTGGTCTTGCAGAGACCATCAACAAGATTGGACCGGCATTTATTGAAGGCCGTGAGTTAGATCGTCAGCACTTTTCTGTTAATGCTGACACGTGGTGCAGACCTTGATGCCATCTGCAGTATCGCGGTACAGGTCCTTGAGCAAAAGGCACTTTGCCAACAGGATCCTGATCAGGATGAAACCGAGGAGGCACCCGAAGATCAAGCCGAATACGATTCAGTGCTCATTTCCTCTGCAGGCGACTTGGTATCTTCACTTGCAAATGCCTTGGGCAATGACTTTGCACAGGCATTTAGTACCTTCTTCCCTCTTATCTCGAAATACTACGTAAGTTTGAGTCGTTTCTAGCGCATGTTCAGATACTGACTTACTTCGCTTGTAGAAGAAGAACCGGTCGATGAGCGATCGCTCGTCTGCTATCGGTTGTCTCGCAGAGATCATTGCTGGCATGAAGGCATCTGTCACGCCTTCAACAGAACCTCTGATGGATCTATTCTATCGCGCGCTCAGCGACCCGGAACCGGAGGTCCAGAGCAATGCATGCTTTGCCATCGGTCTTCTTGTTGAACACTCTGAAATCGACCTTTCGCCGCAATATATGCATGTCCTCAGTGCCCTCCACCCCCTGTTTGACGTTTCGCCCACTGACCCTTCAGCGAGACTCAATGCAAAGGACAACGCTGCCGGTGCCGTTTCCCGTCTCATCATACGCAACACTGCTGCCATCCCTCTGGATCAGGTTCTTCCTGTGTTGATTGGCAGCCTCCCGCTCAAGACCGATTACCTTGAGAACCGCCCAGTTTTCCGCGCTATTTTCCATCTATTCCGTACGAACCCCAGTCGCTCTTGCCGTTCATGGATAAGCTGCTTGCCGTATTTGCTCACGTTCTTGATCCAAGTGGACCTGAGCAGATTGGCGATGAGACAGGGGCTGAGCTGGTTGCGTTGATTGGTATATTGAACGCAGAAGATCCAGGGAGAATTCAAGCAGCGGGGCTCAGCGCCTTTACAGGAGCTTAATTCATTCATATTTCTTTTCCGTCATACACTTGTCTTACTTTTATCACGCATGTCTTTCAGATTCCATGTATCCTTCCGCTTTCGATGATTTAGATTACTTACAGAGTTACTTCACATGCTATCTTCAAAATGATTCATTTGTTCACAAGGGTAATATGGATTTGGTAAATGTTCACATGACCTAGTCGCGACGCGTTGTTTTTGCGTATTTGTTCGTTCCCTCTCTCAATCAATCATCTTTGGCTTTTCAACAAACCGGTTCAATAATTCAAAATCTGAGCTCGCTGGCCGACTCGTCTTCCAACGTGCGTCGTCGTCGCGCCTTACGACCCCCATCACTATGATTGTCACTCTTTTAACCCTCCTTGTTGCCACATCAGCGGGTCGTGCAACGGTCACTGTCGACAATCCGTTGGATGGCCAACTGCCCCTTATTGCTCGTGTTGGCGAAAACTACACTTGGTCCTTCAGCCAGTTCACATTTTCAACCGACTTAGATCAGGCTCTGTCATACACCGCTTCAGGCTACCGAGTTGGTGCTTGTTTGATAACGCAACTCAAACGTTCCACGGAATGCCTTCTGCTGCAGATGAGGGCACACCGCAGATCACTGTGAACGCCTCAGATTCTGAGTCCTCGGCAGCCTCATCTTTCTTTATCTGCATCACGTCCTATCCTGCTCCCACGCTTGAAGTTCCTCTACAAAAGCAATTCTATGCAGGCAGTTCCGCGCTCTCATCGGTGTTCTTTCTATCCCCGGATCGGCTCTTGAAACGGATGAGTTTACATTCAGGGTCCCGTCTCAGTGGTCCTTCAGCATCGGTATCCTCAGTGACACATTCTCGGCTCAAAATGATCTATACTATGCGGCCTTACAAGCAGATGGAACACCTCTTCCTGAATGGCTTGTATTCAACACAAATACTGTAACTTTTGACGGAGTGGCGCCACCTGAGGCTAATCTACCTACGCCTTACACCCTATCTATAGATGTTCATGCCTCTGACCAGGAGAGCTACAGCGCGGACACTGTTTCTTTTGACCTCGTCGTGGCTTCTCACGAGCTGTATGCACTATCGACTCTACCTACTGTCAATGTCACAGCCGAATCTCCTTTCAACTTTACGGTCATGGCTGCCGCCGATTTTACTGGTATGTTGGTGGATGGACAGCCTCTAGAACCTACAAATGTCACCGGATTGTCTATCGACGTGTCTGCGTACAAAAACTGGCTTCAGTACGATGAGGAAAGTAGGACACTCTTTGGGATCCCGCCCACTGGGCTTTCTGTAACGAGCGCTACGAACGGAGGACCCGTCCTACCTGCCAAGCTTACCACTGACTTCAATCAGACCTTGGACACGACGATCTCTCTTGCAGTCGTGTCATCCTACTTTTCTGCCTCAGACCTTGGAGTCATCGATGCGGATCCGGGGCAGCAAGTCCACTTCAGTCTGGCTCAATTCTTCTCTAACAAGGCTGATACTGCCCAAAATCACAACGACGTCAATCTTAGTGTTACCTTTTTCCCCGACGCTAGCAGTTATCTGAGCTTCGATCCGACCTCCGGGGAACTGTCCGGACAGATCCCAGGCAACTCGCAAGTCCCAAAGATTGTAGTTACCTTTATCGCATATTCCCGTGTCACGCACTCCACTTCCCACGCAACGCTATTCATAGTGTCTCCACAGAAGGAAAATCAGAGCCAGGGATTAGGGACCGCGAACTCGGCGGGACGCCAAACAACGACACTGATCTTGTCTGTCGTTTTTGGTGTAATTGGAGGCCTGCTTAGCCTCGGTGCCGCTCTGGCCCTGTTCAGGCGTTGCGCAAGGGTTCGAGACTCGGCCTTGCTAGGCGAAGAAGGCGCACTCGCCTGGTCGGACGCGGAGAAGAGGTACTACGGGATGGCTCCCAATGGAAACAACAGTCTTCGTGAGGAAAACAAGAGTTACGGCTGGTCCAAGGAGGCAGACACCAGCGCAACCTCGGAGAAAGGCAGTCTCGAGCTCAGTCACCGGCAAGGCAATCCGTTCGAGCCCATTGAAAATCCGCCGTCAAATACATACGAAAACCTTGGGCTTGGCCTCCGACGTGTTGTTCCTCAAACGCCTTCGACCGTTCACGCTGATTGCAATGGTGTCATGAAGAAGGCAGAGTTCCTTGGCCGGATCAAGGAGACTGCAAGGAACGTGAGCGACAAGTACAAGCGTAAGGTTGCTCCAACGAGGCCCGTCATCGGCCACCCTACGCCATTGGCGTCAAGACATGTACGTCAGGGCATGGATGGGCTTCCTCTAGAAGGCGACTACATAGACATCAGGGCTACCCGAGCTTCACAAGATGTGCGCGAAAATCCCTTCAACGACCCGGAGTTGAAGGTGAAGCGAGTGAGTACAATGACTAGTTTCCTTAGCTCTCCGTCGAACTCTACGGATGAGAGATCTATTCCACGAAGGCGAGCAGATTTTGCACCTCCAAGGTCACCGCGAGGTCCACGAGAGCCATCACCTGCTGCTGTTAAGGACTCTGCTCGTAGAAGGTACATTGTTCGTCTCGTTATGTCTATTTAATATTGACTGGAAGTATCTTTAAGCATTATCAGGAAAGTCTACAGAGCACAAGTATCGTTTCCTGTGAATCACGTCCTGAGACTATCCAGACTATCCACACTGCCGAAGAGAAGCCTCGTCTTAAACAGTTCACAAATTCTTCCCGAGTTCCTCCTCCGCGGTCCCCATCTAGCAATCAAGCAACGCTAGATGTATCCCCAGGGTCCAGGAGAATCGCCAGCCAGACAGCAAAGGTTTACCAAGAAGGACGAGATGCGCACCACACTAGTATCGATGAGCTTCGCATGGGTATGCACTATGTTCGCACGCTCGGAGAAGGTTCATCGAACGTGCGTTCTGTGTCCGACAAGTCATTCTCGTCGCTTGCGTCTTCTCAGCCTGGGCTAGGTGCTGTCGGTGTGGGGACGGAAAACACCGTCTCTCGATACATCGTACGGACCGGTGAGAAGTTCAAGTTCCGCATTCCCATGAAGTCCACCAATGGCACATACCACAAGTTGGAGGCAAAACTGATGTCGGGGCAAGCTCTCCCACATTTCTTACAGTTGGAGCTGAAGGGACATGGCGGCGACAGTAAGAGAGTGGTCGAGTTTTATGGGATTCCCACAGAACAAGACATTGGGGAGATACAAGTGGGGGTATTCAATGCGGAGGGTGGGGACTGTCTTGCAAAGGTGATTGTTGAGATAGTTGGAAGGAATAAAAGATCTCCGCCATTGACAGGGTGAGCTGGCTCACATTGTGTCGTACTCGATTTGTCCACGTTTCATGGCTTTCTGACGGACCAGTGGGCTTGGTATTTGCAATCCTATGTAACTTAAATTTGATTCATCTATCTTCTTTCCGCGGTGCGCATACAAACATAATGCCGTTGTCGGACACCCGCAAGAGCGCTCCTCTCATAAGAACCATCAGCCCGTCACGGACATGACCATCCCTTGCAATGACTGCATGTCACGAGCAGTGCCACAGCCATCAAATACCTGACATATCTAAAGACGGTGTATGTCTTGGCTCAACTTGATTCCCAAACACTGCAAACTAAGGGCCTATCGACCAGTGTTCGTTCCAAAGGGTGATTTTCCATGAAAACAATGGTGATTAGCAGTCTGTACATGAAAAGCGGGGACAAGACGGTAGTGTGCGAGGCAAATGCGAATTCAAAGGAATGTACAATACACGCGATGAAAAGCGGTAAGTCATGTCTGTCTTGGACTATAATAATTTTGGTTGAAGGAAGTGACACAATTGAGGGTAAGAATACTCACATTGATCTATCCAACATGAATCTACGGTTGTTTTATGACTTCCAGATGAGGATAGCAAGCGATCCGACGTAGAAATAGATAAAATGCTTGGTTTCTGGAAAAAATAACTCAGATTGGATTCCTTCCCGAGAAGGACAGAAGCGTAAAAAAGTTGTAGGAGATCGATGAAAGTAAACAGGTTTCATCATAAACGCCACATCCAGCGATGAGCGAACATCACAACGCACGAAAGACACACCATGGGTCACGTAGCTGCCAAAGTTCTTTCCAACAACAACATGCCACGTAGGGCCATGTCGTCTGTCGAACTCTTTCTTGATTTGTGCAGCGATGTCCTTCTCTATGTTATACTTCTCGAGAGCAGCAGATGCGATCTCAACGCTTTCTTGCTGCATTTCTTCAGTCATATCCACGTTCTTGATGATAGCCTTTGGCCCGCCGGCAGAATTGTGCTCTCTGGGGCTGGAGCCAGTTTCGGTAGATGTCACTGCGTTGTCTGCCATGATAGTGAAGTAAGGAAAAGGGTAATCTGGGATGGGTTTTTAGCTTTGTATGAGTTTATATATGTCTAAGATGGGCCTGCCTTGAGTTTTTGGGGGTACAGGCGGCAGTTGTGCGCTCGTGCGTGTGGTTGAAGGGAGAGATCGCGTTTGAAAGTGTTGACTTTAATTTTTGTGGCTAAAATGGGTTAACGTATCATCATGAACCACATGTTCCAATCGAAACGTGCTCCGCACGCTCCTTCAATATTTCAATGACTCTTGAGAAATAACTAATTTCTAGATCTCATAGATGCTATGAGCTGGTCTGCCAGGCAGTTCGTCAGGTGACACATGTTGCGTTTCATTTTACCCTTGCATGATGTGTTTTGGTAAGTCTTCTACGATACCGGTGCACATGCAACAGAACCTTCATCACAATCAACATGTGGATCCGAAGGACATCCTGTCCCTATTACACGCAGGTCCTACGTGTCCTCGTCGGTTCCCTAGTACCCATTGTTTCTTATTCCCCCGTCCGACTAGTCAATTTGGAAACATGTTCTCGCTAGCTTCGCCAATGGTAAGCAAACAAGGTTATGTTTTTTTTAATCGTTTGCTTGCCAGTGGAACTGTTTTTATCTTTAAATTTGGTTGTATTATTCAGACAGGTTCTCGAGCGCCGAGGTAATTTCCCTGGCCCCGCAAAGAACGACTATTGCAATGAGGCGAAACTACCAGCTCACACGCCTACCCTTGTTTCGCCAACCTTTATTTCCGTCGACCTGCATGTGCACATCGCGCTTCATTGTACCAACAAGTTGTACGTATGCTGCACTGCACCCTGCATGCGATATATCACATTCAAATCTAATCCTGTTCCACGTCAAATGTCAGTCAGGCCTGGGGACACACAGGTGTACATGCAACACCGGCCAGGATAGTAGTCACACAAGAGACAGTTGACGCCCATCGATTCTATTCTTCACAACCCCGGGAAACCGCGCATCTCTTGATCAGAGGCGTCGAGGCGGCACCTACTCAATTTGATATCAATGGCCCGGTGGGTGACTAAAAATTGGAAAGCATAAATGCTCAAATTAGATATCAGTTCCCGCAGGCTCAAAAGTGTGGGAAAAAATTAATTTTAGAAGGTTTGCAGCAACGTACGTTATCTTGAAATTCAGTTCTCGTGCAGCAAGGAAACCAGTGTTCAATGTTCAATGCAGAATATTATGGTCGATGACCATGCATTTTCTGCTTGTTATACTGATTCAAAGGAGCAGCACGACTCTCCAAGACTCGCAGTTTAGGATCTGATATGGATTTCCTCCTTTTTGATTTATCATCAAACTATATCTATCCTATCTCAGCCTACGGGAAGCCACCCAATATCTAATATTATGCCGCAAGCTAATGGAGAACACATCCTATGTTTCAAGTTATCATGCCTAACACTTCTGATCCAGTGAATACCTCCTGAACTCAGTGTGCTCGCCGTCATCTACCTCTCAATCTTCAGGGTGCTTAGTGGCATGCCCAATTCGAAAAATGTGGCGCTGAGTATCGCAGAATGGAACCAGATAAGATATCGATATCCCTGTGGTTAACCAACGGCACTAATTCTCGAGAGGTTCAATGCTTACCCATTCGCTCGGGCCGCCGTGACACTGTCATGTGTATTGGTATGCATATGGGAACGCTCACCCTATCTTTATGAGTATATTGTCTACATGGCTCTCCGACGGCAGGGAACTCGATTCTCTTCCTATCTTCATGGGCCAAACAACACAGATGGAACGAGAACCTTTCGCTGACGAGAAGGCACCTTCCACTGTCCAAAACATACCTCGGAAAGCCCAAGCAGATCCAGAGCTTGTATGGCACACAAATCAAAAGCACCAGCGTCAACGCAGTGCTTTGCGATCGAAGATCCTTGTTTTTGCATGTTTTCTGGGTCTTGCATTGCTCTTGCATCACTTCTGGCCACCTCTTACAACCAGTGCCTTCCCCACTCACGAGAGTCAGAGGTTACTTGATATTGCGGATGAGATGTGTCCACAAGTCTCGGCTATCACACCTTCGAGTCACGCGCTACTAACCGACACTCTCGATAAGGAGTACGGAACCAAAGAGTTCAAACTAAAGGCATACGAGTCACTGGGAGGCGCCGTAAGGATTCCGTGAGTGGTCTTGTCTCAGGGATCGCTTCTTCTTCATTCAAACGGTTATAGGACTGTATGCTATGACGATCTTGGCACTCCAGAAGAGGACCCGCGGTGGAAGGTATTCGATGACTTTCATACCTACATCGAACAGCGTTTCCCGAAGGTGTAAGTAGTATATATCGGTTATACCAAAGCATCACTAAGAGAAAAACAAGTCACGCCGCTCTACAGCGCACCAAGGTTGCGACCTATGCACTTGTCTATCACTGGCAAGGAACAGACACGTCTCTGAAGCCACTTCTCTTGGCCGCTCATATGGATGTGGTCCCCACCAACGCTGCAACTGAAGCTGACTGGATCAACCCCCCCTTTTCGGGTTATTATGATGGTGAGTGGATTTGGGGGAGAGGCAGCTGCGATGACAAGCCTGGAGTCATCGGCATCATGTGAGTAGTAAAGAGTATCATAAGCGTCATCGCGATGCTGAAGGTTAGCGTAGGATAGCCATCGAGACTCTTCTCGAGCAAGGGTTCAAACCTACGAGGACTGTTATCTTAGCTTATGGCATCGACGAAGAGCGTGGCGGTCCAACTGTAAGTGCACTTTTGGTTTGACTGAAAACATAACATTCCAATGTTATCGTAGGGGGCTGCGGCAATTGGAGAGTATCTCGTAAAGACTTATGGAGAAGATTCCATCTCAATGATTGTTGATGAAGGAGGTAAGATGGCTCTTCGATTGAATTATACCCAACTTTTCAAATCCATCAAGGAGGATTCACGGACTTGAGCGGTACTGTGTTTGCAACTCCTGCGGTTGCTGAGAAGGGGTACCTGGATGTTCGCGTGGATGTTCTCACACCAGGAGGGCACTCGAGCAGACCTCCGAGACATACCGTAAGTACACCGTTGTGCACTGTGACATGTCTCATGGTACACAGGGCATTGGTATCCTCGCCAACGTTGTCACCGAGCTGGAGGAAAACCCACACATCCCGAAGCTTGCACGTGATCGAACCTATTATCAGGGTTTGCAGTGCAGGGCAAAGTACGATGCCGGATTCCCCTCTGACATGCGCAAACTTGTCATCGAATCGCAGACTAGCGACAAGAAGTTGCACGAGTTAGAGACAAAACTTGATGATTTTGACCCAGCATACTCTGCTTCAGCAGGTACAACTCAAGCCATTGGTAAGTAAAAAAGTACATCTCACGTTGGCGGCTTGAAGGAACAGTTGGTCAGATATCATCTACGGTGGCGTTAAGATCAACGCACTGCCTGAAGCTGTTTATGCCATTACAAACCACAGAATCGCAGATCACAGGTATGTGAAGGCGGGTCACTATCCAGACCAGTCCACTTACAATGAACCAGCTCTGTTTCTGAACTTCGAGACCGATTTGCGAGCATCGTCGCACCTGTTGCGGCAAAGCACAATATGTCTCTGGATGCGTTTGGGACACAATCGGCCTTGAGGCATCTACATGGGGTCTTGTGAAGGTTTCAGATGCGTTCGCCTCGGGATTAGAACCTGCACCTGTAACCCCAACTACCGGAAGTGGGCCATATGAACTACTTTCGGGTACTGTCTTGTCCACGCTGAAGACCAACCTTCGTACGGATGACTTCCCCGAGTTTTCTGTCGTGTCACCTGGCCTTTCCCTAGGTAGACTAACACTTTAATACTTCATATCAGTTGATGGCTGACGTGTTTATCCGATTAGGAAACACGGGTAGGTGGCGCTTATGACGAGAACACGGAGATCATCTGAACACGCGTTTTCCAGACACAAGGCACTACTGGAGCCTTACCAGACACATCTTCCGATATGGCCACCGTGGTACCGCTGATGGCTATAATGGTGCGCATACCATTAATGAAGGTAAGCAGGCTGCCGCACTACCTGCTGTCTTACTCAATAATATGGCGGTCTCGATCTCTAGCCATCAAAGCAGAAGGCTTCTTGGAACAAATTCGATTCTTTACGAGGTTGATCCTGAACGCTGACGAAACTGACCTTTTGGAGTGAATCTAAGCGCGACGATGGGAATGGGACCTAGAAATAACCCCTATGTTGTTTGTTTGACTTTTGGATGACTTCGCTTGTACTTGCCGCAGCAACCGCGTGTGATCAAGCTTTCTGATGGTGAATAGCTATCGTGTAGTAAGATAAACAGTCGTGTGTCGATTTTAGCGCATAGAACAAACGAATAAACGAATTTCGCATGGAAAAATGTTCGTTGTGGATTTGTTGGGGAGGTTACATAAACGTCAATGTCCTACAGTGGGCCTTACAAATAACGTTAAAAGTCAGTGTGAGGAGCATGTCAGACGACGGCGACTACGATGACAATGTCACTCAGCTACCATATCGCAATCGGCGTGTTCTGAAACCAATTTCGAGACACTAACTACTCGATAAGAAATTGACACAAGATATAATTGGGTATTACGTAACAAAGTAGATACTTTTGGGGCTCAGTAAAGACGTAATAAAATACTTGACAAGCCCCCATCAATATAACTAGTGCGTCCCACTAGCCTTTCTCTTTCTTCCCATCATCATCTCCCATCTCTGGCAGTCCAGTCTGCAGACGAATTCAGTTCATTCAATAATCAATAACTCGCGGCAACGATGTCGGGTCACGATCATTCAAAAGTTGCCCACTTCATAGGTACGCGCCTATCGCTGAATAATGCATAACGCGTTTTAGACGCTGATCTTATTTTCAGGTGGAAATTCGCTAGATAAGGCCGCAGCTGGCCGTGTTACAGACTTTGTAAAGGCTCATGGCGGTCATACAGTCATCACGAAGGTAAGTCTCTTCTCGGGTTCTTCAAACTATGTTTCATGTGCTCTACCCAACCTCATTCATCCTTTGATTTTTGACATGATTCTGATCATTCACTATCTTTTCTAGGTACTCATTGCAAATAACGGTAAGCACTAATACAGAGCATATTGTGAGGGCTAACTCACATTACACAGGCATCGCGGCGGTCAAGGAGATTCGATCTATCCGCCAATGGAGTTATGAAACATTTGGAACAGAGCGCGCTGTCGAGTTTACAGTTATGGCAACTCCTGAGGACCTCAAGGTAAATGCTGAGTACATCCGCATGGCGGACCAGTACATCGAGGTGCCAGGAGGATCGAACAATAACAATTATGCCAACGTTGACCTTATCGTCGATGTTGCCGAACGTGCTGGTGTGCATGCCGTTTGGGCAGGATGGGGTCACGCGTCTGAAAACCCTCGACTACCCGAGAGTCTCGCTGCGTCGAAGAACCGTATAGTGTTCATCGGTCCTCCAGGAAGTGCCATGAGGAGCTTGGGAGACAAGATATCAAGTACGATCGTTGCTCAGAGTGCGGATGTTCCCTGTATGGCTTGGTCGGGGTCTGGGATATCGGACACTGCCTTATCAGAGCAGGGTTTCGTGACCGTACCCGACAAGGCGTACAAGAACGCTTGTGTCACAAGTGTCGTGGAGGGTCTCGCCAAGGCTGAGACTATTGGATATCCAGTCATGATCAAAGCCAGTGAAGGTGGAGGAGGAAAAGGCATTCGTAAAGTTGATCATCCGGATGCGTTCAAGAATGCGTTCCACGCCGTTGCAGGAGAAATACCAGGTACGGTGATTTAATCTGACTTAAGCGTCCCCTAACTTACCTTCCCCAGGATCTCCGATTTTCATTATGAAGCTAGCTGGGCAAGCAAGACACTTAGAAGTTCAGTTACTCGCCGATCAGTATGGCAATGCCATCTCTTTATTTGGACGTGACTGTTCCGTTCAACGTCGCCACCAGAAGATTATCGAGGAAGCCCCAGTCACCATCGCAAAGGAGGATACATTTGAGCAGATGGAACGTGCAGCCGTCCGGTTGGCGAAGTTAGTTGGATATGTCAGCGCAGGCACCGTTGAATGTATGCGCATTATCTTTACTGGTTCTTTCAAAATTTTAACTTATTCCTCTTTAGATCTTTACAGTCATAGGGAGGACGTGTTCTATTTCCTTGAGCTAAACCCTCGTTTACAAGTAGAGCATCCGACAACTGAAATGGTTTCCGGCGTCAATTTGCCTGCTGCGCAACTACAGGTAGCCATGGGTATTCCTCTCCACAGGATCCGTCATATCCGCACTCTTTACGGCGTGGCTCCTAATGCCTCGTCCGAGATCGATTTCGACATGGTGAAGCCTGAGTCGAATCAGCTTCAGCGCAAACCGCGTCCCAAGGGTCATGTTGTCGCAGTTCGTATCACTGCCGAGAACCCTGACGCTGGATTCAAACCTTCATCTGGATCTCTTCAAGAGCTCAATTTCCGTTCCAGTACGAATGTGTGGGGGTACTTCTCTGTCAGCAGTGCGGGTGGTTTACATGAATTCGCTGATTCTCAATTCGGTCATATTTTTGCGTATGGCGAGGATCGATCCGAGAGTAGGAAGAACATGATCGTCGCGTTGAAGGAGCTTAGCATTCGTGGTGACTTCCGAACTACTGTCGAGTACCTCATCAAGCTCCTTGAGCTCGAAGCGTTCACCGAGAACACCTTCACAACCGGATGGCTGGACACCCTCATCAGTAACAAGCTCACCGCCGAGCGTCCTGACGCTACGCTTGCTGTCGTCTGTGGTGCCATTACGAAGGCTCATCTCGCTGCCGACGCTTGCACAAACGAGTACAAACGCATCCTTGACAAGGGTCAGGTTCCTGCTCGTGACCTACTCAAAACCGTCTTCAGCGTTGATTTCATCTATGAGAATACGCGGTATAACTTTACTTGCGCACGCTCCTCCAAGAACATGTGGACGCTGTTCTTGAACGGTGGCCGGACCATGGTTGGTGCTCGTCCACTGGCTGATGGCGGATTGCTCGTCATGCTTGATGGCCGGAGTCATTCCGTGTATTGGAGAGAGGAAGTAGGCGCACTGCGTCTCATGGTCGACGCGAAGACATGTTTGATTGAGCAGGAGAACGATCCCACGCAACTCAGAAGCCCGAGCCCCGGCAAGCTTGTTAGGTTCCTTGTGGATAGCGGCGACCATATTAACGCTGGGGAGACCTACGCAGAAATCGAGGTAAGTCTCCTGTAGTATAGATGCGATATTTCTGTGCCTGAGCTAGTTGCCTCTAGGTCATGAAGATGTATATGCCACTCGTAGCTGCTGAGGACGGCATAGTTCAATTTGTCAAGCAGCCTGGCGTCAGCCTTGAGCCTGGTGACATTCTTGGCATCCTTACTTTGGACGACCCAGCCCGCGTCAAGCACGCCAAACCCTTTGAAGGCCTCCTACCTCCTATGGGTCTCCCTGGCATCATCGGCAACAAGACCTATCAGCGTTTTGTTCGCTGCATGGGTACACTCAACGACATTCTTGAGGGTTATGACAACCAGGCTATCATGGCCTCGATCTTCAAGGACCTCATGAGGTGCTGCATGACCCTGAACTTCCCTACTCTGAGGTTAACGCTATCTTGTCTGCGCTTTCCGGCCGCATGCCTGCAAAACTTGAAGAGGGCATCCGTAGCGCGATCGAGACTGCTAAATCGAAGAGTGACGCTCACGAGTTTCCCGCAGTGCGCATCAAAAAGGTGCTCGAACACTACGTCCAGGACTCTATCTTGCCCAATGACAAGGCAATGTTCCGCATGCAGCTCACTGCTCTATATGATGTCCTCGAGCGCTTTATGGGTGGTATGAAGGGTCACGAAGTGCACACAATCGCCAACCTTCTTTCTGCATATGAGCAAACTGAGAAACTCTTTGGCGGAAGCATTGAGACTCGTGTCCTCAAGCTCCGAGAACAACACAAGGACGATCTCGACAAGGTTGTCGCCCTTGTACTCAGTCACACGAAGGCGCAGAGCAAGTCGAAGCTAGTGTTGGCCATACTTGACTACGTCAAGACAAGTGGTTTACCTGTTTCGAACGCAGAAAGTCGACTCTACCAGGTCCTCAACGACCTTGCAGCTCTTGAATCCAAGTAGGGTCCTGTGTTTTCTCTCGTTGTAATTACTCAACGAGGGTCTTTTTAGGTCCTCCACTTCCGTTTCTCTTAAGGCTCGCGAGGTTCTCATTCTCGGGCAGATGCCGTCGTATGAAGAGCGTCTCATTCAAATGGAGGCCATTTTGAAAGCGTCGGTCTCTTCCAGCGTTTATGGCGAATCCGGCACTGCTAACAGGTGAAACGATCAATTGAATACTATCACTGTCGCTAACAACCCATTTAGGGCTCCATCTGCTGAAATTTTACGAGAGTTGAGCGACTCGCGTTATACCGTCTACGACGTCCTTCCAGCATTCTTCTCGCATGCTGACCCAGTTGTCACCATGGGTGCGTTTTTGACTTGATGAACTAATGCAGTAATTTTGACTGGGACCGTCCCTCAGCTGCCTTCGAGGTTTATATTCGACGTGCTTACCGAGCTTACTCACTTCTTTCCATTGACTACGAGGAGGGTGATGGTTCGGATGATGGTGAACTGCCGAGCGCTGCCACTTGGAGGTTTAACCTTGGCCAATCTCATTCGCCACCATCGACTCCAAGCGTCACTGCGCCGTAAGTTCACCGTACAGCGACATCTTCATTCAGATCACTCATTTAATCACAGTGACCCTCGCCGCCAGGGCTCAGTCAGCGATTTAACCTATCTCATAAGTCGCAGCAAGTCTCAGCCTGTTCGAAGTGGTGTTATTTCATCGTTCTCTGACCTTGCTGCCATGGCACGAGGCTTCGAGAAAGTTGCGGACTTTCTCCCTATATTTGACGTCGACGAATTCAGTCAGCGTTATGGTAACAGCCAGCCGCCTAACGTGATGAATCTTGCACTCCGTATTTTCGACAAGACAGATGACATCGCCGAAGAAACTTGGGCAGAGCAGTTGACAAAGTTCTTGAACGATCGCAATGGCATCCTTGCAAAGCGTGGTGTCCGCCGCGTAACTATTCTCATCTGCCGCCGCGGGCAATACCCAATGTACTTCACCCTTCGCAGCTCCGGCGGCTCCTGGGTCGAGGAGCAAGCCATCCGCAACATCGAACCGGCTCTTGCTTTCCAGCTGGACCTCAGCCGTTTGTCCCACTACAAGCTCACACCCTGTTTCGTTGAAACCAAGCAAATTCATATTTACCATGCGGTTGCTCGGGAGAACCAACTAGACAACCGCTTCTTCATTCGCGCACTCGTCCGTCCTGGACGCCTACGTGGCTCGATGAGTACCGCAGAATACCTCGTTTCTGAAACCGATCGTCTCGTTACAAGTATTCTTGACGCACTGGAAGTCGTCAGTGCACAACACCGCAATGCTGACGTCAATCACATCTTCATGAACTTTGTTTACAACCTCGCGGTCTCGTATGAAGACGTTTTGACGGCTATTGCTGGATTCATCGAGCGACATGGAAAACGGTTATGGCGTCTCCACGTCACTGGTTCCGAGATTCGCATTGCTCTGGAAGATAGCGAGGGGATTGTTACCCCCATTCGCTGTATTATAGAGAACGTATCTGGATTTGTGGTCAACTTCCATGGTTATCAGGAGATCACGACAGATAAAGGCACCACTATCCTGAAATCCATTGGAGAAAAGGGGCCTCTGCACCTCCAGCCCGTCCACCAGCCGTACCCAACCAAAGAGTCGTTGCAACCCAAGCGATATCAGGCACATCTCATCGGTACCACTTATGTCTATGACTTTCCCGAGCTCTTTTCCAAAGCCTTGCACAACCTCTGGATCAAGGCTCGTGCGACTGATTCCTCCCTAAGCTTGCCCAAGAACACTTTGGAGGCAAAGGAACTCGTGCTTGACGAGCATGATGAACTCGCGGAAGTTGAACGTGCTCCAGGAAACAACACTTTCGGAATGGTTGCTTGGGTGTTCACTCTTAGGACACCTGAGTATCCCGGCGGGCGCAAGGTAGTTGTGATTGCCAACGACATCACCTACAAAATTGGCTCGTTTGGTCCCATTGAAGACCAGTTTTTCTACATCGTCACCAAGTACGCTCGCGAACACGGCCTCCCTCGCGTTTACCTTTCTGCCAACTCTGGCGCTCGCATTGGGCTGGGAGAAGAAGTGATGAACCTGTTTTCGTGCTCCTGGAACGTTGATGGGCACCCTGAGAAAGGCATCGATTATATTTACCTGACTCGGGAAAACTACCTGAAGGTTCAAGAGAAGGCTGCTGCGTCTGTGCGCACAGTTGAGATGACGGTTGATGGCGAGCTGCGCTACAAGATCACCGATATTATAGGTCTGCAGGACGGCCTCGGCGTTGAGAGTCTGAAGGGATCAGGTCTTATTGCTGGTGAAACATCACGGGCATACGACGACATCTTCACTATCACTTTGGTCACCGCTCGATCAGTTGGAATCGGAGCTTATCTCGTACGTCTTGGAGAACGTGCAGTGCAAGTTGAGGGCCAGCCTATCATTCTCACTGGTGCTCCAGCCCTGAATAAGGTACTCGGACGGGAGGTGTATACCTCCAATCTGCAGCTTGGAGGGACGCAGATCATGTACAAGAACGGCGTATCGCATCTCACCGCTAGCAGCGACTTGGAAGGTGTCACACACATCTTGCAATGGTTATCGTATGTTCCAGAGTCGAAGGGCGACTCCCTACCTATTCGTGAAACTTCAGACTCTTGGGATCGTGATATCGCCTTCACACCTCCCAAGGGCCCGTATGATCCTCGTTGGTTCATCGAAGGCAAAGAAGATGAACACACGTCGCGGTGGCTCCCTGGCTTCTTTGACAGGGGGTCCTTCCAGGAGACACTCGGTGGGTGGGCCCAGACTGTCGTTGTTGGCCGTGCACGCCTTGGTGGTATTCCCATGGGTGTTATTGCTGTCGAGACCCGGACAATTGAGCGCATTGTTCCTGCAGACCCTGCTAACCCAGCGTCGTTTGAACAACGAGTCATGGAGGCAGGTCAAGTTTGGTACCCCAACTCTGCCTACAAAACCGCCCAGGCCATCTTCGATTTCAATCGTGAAGGACTCCCTCTCATCATCTTCGCTAATTGGCGTGGGTTCTCTGGTGGTCAGCAGGACATGTACGACGAGGTGCTCAAGCAGGGCTCGAAAATCGTTGATGGGTTATCCGCCTACAAACAGCCTGTCTTTGTTTACATCGTCCCCAATGGTGAATTACGCGGCGGTGCCTGGGTCGTCCTTGACCCCTCGATCAACCCGGAGAAGATGGAGATGTATGCAGATGTCGAGGCTCGTGCTGGTGTTCTTGAACCGGAGGGTATTGTTGAGATTAAGATGCGCCGAGACAAGATCTTGAAATTGATGGAGCGTCTTGACTCGACGTACGCGGAGCTTATGCAAGCCAGCAAGGATACCACAAAGACCGCTGAGGAGAGAGCCCAAGCAACGCAGGCCCTAGCCGACAGGGAGACCTTTTTGCAACCCACGTACAAGCAACTTGCTTTGCTTTACGCAGACCTCCATGAGTAGGTGTTCCCCCAACCTCACAAGATGATCTTTGTCTAATTTGTGTACAGTCGCGCTGGGCGAATGGAAGCCAAAGGTTGTGCGAAACCTGCCGTATGGAAAGATGCCCGGAGATACTTCTATTGGGCCCTTCGCGCCCGCATCGCACGCTCCGGCTTGCTCCAGCAGATTGAAGATGGCAACCCAGAAATGGAGTCTGAGGAGCGCGCCGCATTATTGGACTCACTTATCCCTGATAGTGATTTGTCTAACAATCGTGCTTTGGCCGAAGTCCTTGAACAGCTCGACATCACGTCGACCTTGTCGAAACTCAAGGCTGATCATCTACTTAGCCACTTTGCGGAGGTTGCAGAGGAAGACTCCAAGGCTTCTCTAGACGGTCTTGTTCGCATCATTGACAGTCTCTCGGATGGCGAGAAGATGACCTTGCAATCCGCCATACAGAACTCCGTGCGCCTAGTTGGTAAGCTTGGTTCTGTCGTTTTGTTGAGTTAATTCTGATGCAATATAGCTCCAGGACCTCCTTCGTACACTCATTGAACAAGACCTGCTCTGATATTTCCTCACCTGTTCTCTACGATTCCTATCACGACTTTACAATACTCCCGCTGTTCACTTTGCTTAGACTACATACATAATACCTCGAATAGATGTCTACAATATGCCAGTCTGAAATGTTGTACAGTGCCCACTTCACCTGAATTGAAGAATTATGAACAACAAATTATCAGAGGTCCGATGCAAGGACCTATTATTCCATTATGGCATTTAGATCTACATGAGGCATGGTAATAAAAACATAAGTAACTCAGTGCCTAATCATACAATGACATATCAGCATTAGACGTTGTTCAGAGGAACATCTGCAGTGGATGCCTGTCATATACATTTTGTCCTTCACTAAGCTCACCCAGATCGGGATAGAACGGAACCATAGCATCCGAAGCTCCCAGGTACAATGCGTTATAGACGCGCCAGTAGACCTAGTAATAAAGTAGATCAAATCAGTACGCGATGTGAAATATGCACCTGGAAAGACGCACCTCGCGGACTTTGCGTGCAGGGTGGAATAAACCTTGAAGAACGTAGCTCAAGAGGACACCGGGGCCAAGACATACCCGCATTGCCTCGATTGCATCCATAACAGCGCCAATAACATGCGGCGACGTTTCGAAACAGTTAGGCCAGACAAGATTCATCAAGTGCATCATAGAGTCTTCGCAGCCCATGCCCGCGACACCAAGTGCGATATGCTTCACGATGACGCTCGCAGTTTGACGATGAACAAGGTCGCGGTCTGTGAGAGCATCTTCAAGCATGGTGACCACGGAGTCACAATAGTACGCCGACTGAGGCCCAATATATTCGAAGACAAATGTGAGGGCTTTGAGACAACCGGTGCGCACGTTGAGCTCCGCTGTCCGGTATTCGTTCAAGATAGCAGGGATACACGTAAAAGGACCGCAAGTCTCAGCGACGATGGCAATGGCGACAGTGCTGCAAACACGACTTTGGCGTTCTTGCACGCGCAAGTTGGTGAGAAGAACCGAAAGAACATCCTGAGGACCCAAGGACTTCGCAATATATCCAAAGGAGTTGACAGCAGCACGTCGAATACCTTTCTTGTGTGCCTTCAATAAGTCCAGTAGCTCGAAACAAATGCGCATCCACTCTCGCGCCGGCACGAATTCTGCCCCACGATCGGCTGGTTGAAAAATAAGTCAGCGAATGCATAGACAAATAAATCAACTTGACACCCACCAATACGACCAATCAAGTTGATAGATGCCTCCTGCACCTTCTCATGACGATTACGGAGGATAGGCGTCATCCGAGGCACTAATAACAAGCATTAGCAATCGACGCCACGACCTAAAAGAAGCAACTCACAAAGATCCTTAACCGGCGGATTCATCTGCGTCATACCAACAACATTAGCAATTGCTCCCTCTGCAGCAATGATACTACCGAGAGTGTCGGGATATTCTTCACCAAGCTGTTCGAACAGAACAAGGCCTAGCTTGCTAAGAAGTTGGTCTTCTCCACACTGCTTGATTACGACAGCCAGCCTCGTCGTGAGATCCGCAGCCTGTTGCCGGACCTTGGCGCTCTTGTTATTGAGCCGCCAGAGAACGGTAGAGACGATCTGCGTGAGATACGGCTTGACACGAATGCCAAGGGCATTGACCACCGTGCCGAAGCCATCAAGCATGACCTGATCCTCGGTAGTCTGCTCCTGGAAGGAGTAGATGATGCCGTCGACCAGACGGACCTCGAGCCGCTCGTCAATATCCGATGCACCGAGCATGGCGACGACTTTGGTGATCGTCTCCATGACCATCTTCCGGTAAGGCTCGGCTTCATCCTTCAGCTCATTCACAACTCTGCCGACTATCTCGGACACCCCAGCCTTCTGCGCAAGCTCGACGGTTGTCTCCACAACCTGACGGTAGTTTCGCCTATCGAGCGCCATCCGGCGAACCCAAAATGCCCTGAAGAAGTCGGGCAAGATGTCCTGCTTAATATACTGAGGTGTGACACCTTCTGTGGCTGCGCATTGTTTGACCACCTTGAGGACGATCTTCTTCATCTCTTCGTCAGACGTTTGGAATTCACGAATGAGGATGACTGTGACTTCCTTGGTGTAGTAGGATGCGTACTCGGGGTCCATGAGGGGAATAATGAAGCCGATGGCCTTCAAGAAGGCAGCAAGGCCCTTGCCACGATGCAGACGAATGCCAAGCCAGAGAGGCTTGAGCACCTCATCGAAGGACTCGATACCGTAGGGCGCAGCTGCTTCGGCAAGGGCAGCAAGTCCAAGTGCAGTCATGGTCCGCACTTTCTGCTGCTCATCCTGCAAACCGTGCGCAATGCAAGCCACGAGATTGCGAAGATGGGGCAAGACAGCGCAACCCATCATAATAGCAATCTGTTGCACGATGCGGATACCGGTATGTCGTGCCTGCCATGACTTCTTACTGCGACATACAGCCTTGAGGAAAGGCAAGAGGGAGGGAATACCGAGCGCGGAGGCGACGACAGAGAATGCACGAGCGGTAGTGTTACGGACGTATTCATCAGCATGGTCAATGTCAGGGCGCATAGTGGATATCATGTGTGCGAGACCGGCAGCTTTTGAAAGGTTGGATATAATCTCCCGACCTTCCACGCGAGCATAGTAATCCTCATCAATGAGGAGCGGCTCAATGACAACAAGAATTTTGTGAACGTACGGACGGACAAGGTCGTCGAGCTTGTAGAGGACACGATCAATCACCTTCACAAGTAGGTGGCGCTCCTGATCCTCAAGAGTACGCTCCATAAGCAAGGGAAGGATTTTGTCAAAGAGAGGACCAGCACCAAACTCGCGAGCTTTGTCAGTGATTTGGCGGAGGGCAGTTTTTCGTACAGGAGGGGTGCCGTTCTTTATCTTCAGAAGTAAACGCATGATTTTGCGCTCCTTCATCTCATCCACTGACAGCTCCGTTTCATCTTCCTCCTTGAGAATCTTGGCGAAGTACTGAGCATCCTCGGCTTTAAAAAATGCAAGACTGCCGACACCAGGTATTTCGGTGGGAAGCTCAGGCGCGAGGCCGGCAGCAGCAGCCACTGCTGCGGCGTCTGAGCCTTCCTGGATGTGAAAGCCACCTACTTCTGTAACAGGTGCACCCATAAGCTTGCGGGGAGCTACCATCGGTGCATATCCAGGGGGAGGAGTAACAATAGCATACCCGGTGGCCGGCAAAATAGCATCCAACTCCTCGTCACTGAGATAACGGTTATGCTTATCCTCCTGCATGATACCCGGCGCGTTCATTATGATCTGCGTCATGGGGGCTTCTGGAATGACAGCAGCTTGATCCCAGCGAGATTTCTTAGGTGTCTCACCCACAGCGCCGCCCTCTGCCGGAGTAGCATCCCAGCGAGAACGACGCTTTTTTGGCGCGGACGCTTCCAGGGCCTCCTTCGACCATTCGTTCTTATCAGTCTTATTAGGGTCAACGTTCTCATCCGCAGGTTCGGGAACGTCCCATCTCCGTTTGCGTTTGGTCCCAGAAGTAGCTTCGCGAGAGTTCGCGAGCTCTTTTGCAGCGGCGAGTTCCCTGGCGACATCCTCAAGTTCGGCACGAGGAGGGGTCTTATCAAGGTCCATTTTCATCTTTCCCTCTTCCTTCTCCTGCCTCTCTTTTTCTTCAATCGCCCGCCTGACTCTTACTTCCTCCTGCTCCAACCTAGCCAGTCTCATTGCCTCTTTGTATCCTCCTTCCACTTCCATACCATCTTCGACAGATTTAAAAGCATCTGCGCTCTCCTGCGCAACACGACTGAAGCGACGGTTGTGGTAGTCGGACTGCCGTGCTGCAATCTGACGTTTTGAGGCTGTTTCTGCAAAGGGATCGATATTTTCTTCTTCAGCAAGATCTGCAAACTCCTGTAATATTTCTTTTGGTGCTGTAAACGAGTCAACGAGTCTTGGAGAGTTGGGGGCCGACATGGTGGAGGGTGATGGTGGTGCAGAACAAAGTCGTGAACATCGTGACCAACAGCGAGCTGAGTATGAATAATCCCACAAGCAAGACCAAATAAATGTGTTTCCGAATCAAACTCTAATTAGTTAGGGACACTCTGAGCCATCTTTGCAGGCTATGCATAAATTGTTCTTCGTGCATGAGCTACTCACGATAATATGCGAACAACTGTATGATGAAGATGATATCCCAAATACTTCCAAAGAGGCTCTGGCGCGTCTCGCCAGAACCTGTAAGGCCTTCCATTCCGTGGCATTGAATGCTCTCTGGTCAAATCTCGACGGTGTTGCGCCTCTAATCCAATGCCTCCCTGCAGAGGTCACTCGATTGTATTGGCGCCTGGTATGTTTATAGTAGTATTTAACTCATTGAGTACTTAACATCTCTCAGCCTTTAGGTACAGCAGTGGTTGGTATTGAACGGGCACCTCGAAAAGCGGAGTGGGACATCATTCAAGGCTACGCTAGTCGTGTCCAACATTTGCGTGTCTTAAACCCCCTTCGTCCTGTGGAGCAGTCTGTCATCTTTACACTTTCCCGTCCACCTACCACATCCCCGCTGTTCCCGAATCTACGCTCACTCGTCTGGAATGACAGTAGACTCCAAACAATGAGCTTCTTAAAAACCTTAGGTGGACCCCTTCTGACATCCCTTACGTTTGATTGTTCGAGTACTGGCACTGCTCGGTGGGATGCGGCTGCATCTGCTATATTGAATTCTGTGCCCGTGATTTGTCCGGCTGTCAAAGTGATCACCCTTCCCTCCAGTTCCCCCTGTCCCCCAATTCCGAACATGCTTCTCGCATGGAGCCACCTCGAGGAAGTCACATGTGGTGAAATCGATACAGTCATCTTTCATCATCTCGCCAAACAAACCTACTTACGCAAACTTGCATTTATACTGTCACAATCCATCTCTCAAAGTTTGACCGACCGACCTCCATTTCCGCAAGCTTTTTCGCGCCTCCGTGAACTGGAGGTCCATGCACCTGAATTACTTTCCTTGATCGAGTTCATGCAGAAATTAGAGATACATCCCACATCTATTCGTGGTCAAGTGGATGTTGGTCCAACTCCCTGCGACATAAGAGCATTTTTTGCCTTTCTCACAAAGCATTATGTGGATGTCAAACCGCAGAATGTTTCGTTGGAAAGTCTTTCCAGAATACGAATGCCCTCTGTAGCTCAACCTCCGTTGCTGCCACCTACTGGTGATCAGTTTACATCCCACAACGGCATCTATGGCAGTGATTTCATGCCTCTCGCCCAGTTTGGAAGCATTGACACCTTAATAATTGACGTGAATTGTAGTATACATCTCACAGATGATGACCTGGTATCCTTGGCATCTGCATGGCCTCACCTCCGGACCTTCAGTATCAACAAAACACACGGATGGGTCATAAAATCTGATATTACCCAAACTGGTTTGCTCGAGATGCTTCAATGTTGCCCCAAACTCGGGACTCTTTGTATCGCAATCGATACCGACACATTCACAGAGGTGCCTTTGGATCGTCCAGGAGGAGGAATCCAAAACATGAATATCCGGACAATTTATTTTGCAGACTCAGTTATCCAGCCTCGGGCAACTACTGTAGTTGCTGCATTCCTATCCGATGTTTTCCCCAGGCTCAATGAGGTCGCAGCCTGGAAATCGGATCAAATGCGTGCCCAACTGGATGCAGATAGAACGGAGGTGACGTACGCTGCTCGTTGGGAAAGCGTTTCTCAGCAGATTAAAGGAATGATTAGAATACGACAACAGGAAAGGAGGTGGCGAATAAACAGGGTTTGAATGGATGTCGGTCCGATGTTCATAGTAGGACACTGTCGGCAGCCGTCGGCTACTAGGCCTTACTTCGAACTACATAATACTTAGTATCCAGGCCTAACATGATGTCTATAAGACTCAGATTTATCTCTTTGACTTATCGTACGGCAAACTGACGCTCAGTGACGACAGCTGGAGTGTTCCAACTAAACCAAAAACAGATTTACTACAGTGCTACAGCGTGTTTCTGTAGTAGTGACCAACTACTGTAGTGCTACTTTACTATACGGAACGCTTCGAAGGAAAATCTGACTACTACAGTCGAACCAATATTTCCCTCGGTAAGTAGTTTTAGGTATAGTGGAAACGCCGCTATTAATCACTCAGAGCCAACTACCGATTGCGGGATGGAAATATGTTGTCTCCAGAGCTGTGGTCTCCCGCGGGAGATGTCTTGCTGTATGAATCTTACAGGCGCAAATGAATGTGTGATTCGGATCATTCGGTGTGACGCCCAAAAACTATTCTATTTTATATATAAGAGCTAAACGTTAAATATCGATGTCCTCAGCACCTTAGGCGAACAAGTCGCGGAACCCTTCTTCTTCCAAGTCTACTACGCTACTACTAGTTCCTGACAGACTATCAAAGCTCATCTGTTGCTCCCATCGTCAATATTAAATATTCAACACTCAAGTGCATACCCGAGATAGGAAATGGATTCAAAGGGAGCCAATGCCAGTATCTTTCAATACGTGTCGCATTTGCCACAATCGCCGCTGCAACTTGAATGCGCGCGAATGCACAGACTTTTCCTTATCCAAGAACTTCTCTATATCATATGTGAACACGTGCGGAATGATCACACTGGTAGTATTGTCGCAGGAAGAACTCTTGCTTCCCTTGCTAGAACCTCCAAGGTTTTCCATCATGTGGCCACCAGTGCTCTATGGTCACGACTGGACGGACTCACACCATTACTACGATCCTTGGCCTCAGACCTGATTTTCACTTCATTAACCACGGTAAGCTCTTTGCCTTGGATTGGTATGACAGGTGATTCAAACTTCGAGAACTTATATAGACAAGGCCACCATCCGTGTTAATGCTTCGGAGACCACTCAAAATAGCAGAATGGGAGATCCTTCGCGGGCTTGCACGTCGTGTCGAGCACCTATGCGTCCATGACCCTGCTCGGCCAGTAGATGTCTCAATCATTCACACTCTCTGCCACCCTCCGACCAACTCACTTCTATTTCCGAATTTGAAGTCAATCCTCTGGAATGACGAAAGACCTGAGACTTTCTCGTTCATTCGCACGCTTTCAGGGCCCACAGTTACTTCCCTGGCAATAACCATTACAAATGATAGTCGTAAATGGCATATACCCGAGCTCGGCATACTGGCTTCGCTGCCTTATGTCTGTCCCAACGTCACAGAGGTGGCCCTGCCCACCAACGCTTTCTGCAACGATTTTCTTTCTCTATCAGAAGCCCTTTGCGCGTGGAATAATCTCAAAGTGATTAAATGTGGCGTAATCGAAGGTAATGCACTTGCACATCTCGCCAAACAACCGGCTCTTCGCAAGCTTTCATTCAATATGATCAACAACGTGGGACTCAGACTGGACTCGTCTTTGCCCTCAGGGGCATTTTCATGTGTCCGCGATTTTGAGATTCGCGCAGCGAATATGTCTTTCGTAGACACATTCATTAATAGGCTCGGAGGATCGCCCGCTTCTCTACACGTGCTAGTGGAGACCAACCCGCCACCTACCAGTATCACTTCACTTTTTACTTCCCTCAGGCGGTTCTCGAGTGCTCATCTGCAAGATCTGAGCCTGCGATTGATGATCCCACCAAGTCCTCGGGTCACGCCAGTACATCAAGCACCACTACAGCTACTCGCGCATGCGCATGCGCAACCCCCAGGACCGTACGCGGTACCTACCCTCAATGTAATGGGCCATCAAATTGGTTCGGGTTACCATGTTCCGAATGCATTTTATGCGTTGTCTTCGGGTGGCCCTACGGTTGGCGTTCCAACATCAGGACCACATCCAACATGCCCCACTCTCACTTTACGTGACCTCATACCCCTTACCTGCTTTAAAAGCCTGCGAAGAATAGACATCAGCATCAATCACAGTATATATCTTAATGATAATGACCTCCAGACGCTGGCCTCTGCATGGCCCTGCCTCTATTCCTTCTCCCTGAACGACACAGCTGGATGGCGCGCCAAGTCTGGCATCACTCGGACAGGTCTCGTTACGATACTCGACTGTTGTCCTGATCTTCAGAAGCTTTGCATTGCTTTGAACACGGATGCGTTCATGGAGGTGCCATCAGATCGTGAAGGGGTAGAAAACACAGCCATGCGAACCCTAGGTCTCGCTGACTCCCTGATCGAGGCGCGCGCCACCATGGCAGTCGCAGCGTTTCTCTCCGACATCTTTCCGAACCTCACCACCATCGTCGCATGGGATTCGGTGGTGATGAGTCGACGCCCCAATGCAGGGCTATATGCTGAGCGGTGGATGCGTGTCTCTGAGCAGGTGCACGGATGAACCAGGTTCGGGCGCAGGAAAGGAAATGGTGGTCGAGTGACGATGATGGTGAAAGTGAGGCGTGTGCTACGACTCAGGTTTGACACATGGTATTCCAGAACGCATCAGGGATATGGTCCTTATGAGACTAATAGGTTGAGCAGCCGCAGATGCTGAAGCTCTCCATTGACCTGGGACATGCTACATTTACCGTTAAATGACTTGATACTTACCACGGCACGTATTTGCGGTCACAATAAAAGTGCTCAGGTATCACACGTGAAGAAGTTCAGACACATGTAGGCTCGACACTGTATTTTCTCAGGAAATGAAGGACTGCGCGTGGATAGATACCCTGGTAGTGAGAATGTAGGATTCGTAGTAATCATCCTGGATGTAAGAGGTAAAAATGCCAGAGTCGATAGATTTGTGCAGGTTAAGCATCAGTCGAGATACGAGGGTCACAGACATGCTGGGGAACGATGTAAATTAGATTCTCTTTTATCGCACCAACTACTCACCAGCTGGTAAATGAGGCTAGACTGAATCTGTTTATATCCTTGCCGACTGTCAGGAAATAGTCGCAATATATATATATGAGCGTATGCTCACTGAACCAAACTGAACCAATGCGTAAGCATGCGACTGGACCAACATTTCATTTGTCAACTCACATAGAA
This sequence comes from Suillus spraguei, assembly GCA_016800925.1. Taxonomy (NCBI): domain Eukaryota; kingdom Fungi; phylum Basidiomycota; class Agaricomycetes; order Boletales; family Suillaceae; genus Suillus; species Suillus spraguei. The sequence continues at coordinate 89,349 of JABCPU010000169.1, forward strand.
CAATAGAATGTTGGGTATATTAGATAGTGTCATCACTCTGAAGTAACACAGATCAGGTTCACGAGAATCACAATTTCACTGGTAACATCACCCGAAATACATCGCACCTGTGTTTGCTCGGATCAGTATCTCTGCTACAGATACAACGGGAAATTTTACCATCTTGGAACATAATGTCAGCAATGTTGTTCCTGGACATTACTAGATATGGCGACCGCAGCATTCCTCTAGTTTTGCAAAACCTGAACACTGTTAGGACAAAGATGAGTAATTCATAGACAAATAAAGCTATCCATGCCAGCCCGGGACCTGTAATCGGATGAAATCATGTTTCATACAATCTGACTCGACATTCACTGACTGGCTAGTCTGCAGCAAATTTTGAGCAAGTGCGCAGAGCAGCGAAGAAAATGGCGTACGTCACTGATGCACCTGATTCATAGCAGTTAATTCCTGGCGCGACGATCACATTGCTTGAATGATATCTAAATATTCCCGCCTTGAAACCATCAGTACTCCCAGAGTAAAACATTATGTGTGAATACGTACAGAAGCTACTCCCGCAAGAACAATGATGACCGTTATCATACAAATCAGTAGTCGCTTGCTACGACTGTAGAGAGCATAAGTCCTGAGAGTCAATATGACTAAAAATATCAGTATATGTATGTAGTTCTCGCCATAGAAATCGACTCACAGCAAACAAGGATTTGTTGACAAAAAACGAGGAGTTCTCTGGATAGCAAATATTTTGGACAACTAGGTTCCGTTGAGCAAAACAACAAATATTCAAGAATTAAAGTTAAAACCTCTGTAGAAATAAATTGTGAGCCCGTCAGTTACTAGGTAAATGCACAACGAAATAATACAACCTGTTCTGAAATAGGCGAGAAATCGATCACTGAGCCATAGATATTGCCGAACAGAGCGAGATAGCGATTGAACAGAAATAACATTGCAGATAGTGCTTTCGGACGATACCATATGAAAGTGATTTCTTCTGCGAGGGTCATTAGATGGTCATATACCAGGATACCTGGAACATCATGTCACATCCTGAGGGCCACGAAGATAAAAAGACCTAGTACTGCGTGCCACAAGAACAGCGTACGAGTGCACCAAACTGGGGATGAGTCACTATCAAGACACGTAGAGGATTTGTGCATTACTCACATCTGCTGTGCTTCATTAGTATCGTCCATTTCAATGTAAAGCACAACCTGAGAGGAAGGGTGCCGAATAGAACGCTAGAATGATACGTGCAAAGTATGCAAGCATTCATGCAAAGCAAACACGACCACACACGCGATTAAGAGTATACGACACACGATGCTGTGCGTGATTTTCCCAGGAACACTGCATGAACTTGGGATGATGGATGACTCGTGCATGAACCAACGGCCTAAGCTGTTCCCTACAAGGAGCTAGGTTAAGCTTAGGAAGAATCGTAACGTTGCCATATGCTAAGAGCGTTGACATGCCAGTCAAGATAGATCAGATCAATACGGTCTCTTATGCAATACCATGCAATACTGTCGCAAGGTCGACCGATGTCACAGTTGACTGAACTCCAGCCACTATAGGCTAAGGCTGAGGCTATAACTTAGATTAAGTCTATATTTAAACGTGTTATCTTGAAGCTCCGATCAGATTTAAATAGACGCCTTACCGTGTTAGCGTCGCAATGGCAACAGACTGCAAGCAGCCAAACAATGCCGCACAAATCCAAACGTCCTTCAGGAGACCATGTTCTCGGTCGTACGAGAGAGCGCTGCTGTCTGGTATCTAGCACAATGCAGGATGTGGCATGTGTGAACAACGAGGACCGTTTTTCAGTGTCAAAGCTACAGGATGAGATTCAACTATGGTAAACGCCATCAGATCCATATCCATTCGCTGATTGCCGTTTTCCGATTTGGGGCCGCCCTTATGTCAAGGTTTGCAACAAGGCTATATGCACTGTGCAATACACAGAGCAGATGAGCATATCGAAGAGGATGTGTTAGTCACGCTAAGAACTGTTCTTCACGCGTCGGCGATCAACTCGGTTGACTTTAAGGGGAGCGAAGCTTATCGTGATGAGGTCATAAGGCCGCTGTTCAGAGCATGTTCAAGACAGTCAGGAGCGCGAGTTGCTGAATGACCTTTAACGTGCTGGATCAGTGAACATGTAAGTACAATAAGAAATACAAAGAGTACCTTTAGACCCTTGTTTTTTTTACAAGACGACGCAATAGCAGAAACACTGCAATAGTTATATCGGAGTGATTAGTCACAAGCTAAAGATCTTGTCCACGTAGGCCTACGTTCGCCTTGTTGGCAACAGGCCTCACGGACATATCATTCTGATGTCTAATAAACCAGTGAACAAAGGAGCCCACGTACAAGCCTGAACCAGACCTGCCTCTCAGTTGTTATCAGCACTGGATAGAGCCGCAGATTGAGAGTCCATTTGCACGAGTAAAGTCCTCGTATCTGCCTAATAGCGAAGATCCTGGGCTGCAAGAACGAGTCCAAAAATGCATCCCATCACATTTGTCATATTCATTAAGTTGAACGACAAATGATGACGTGCAACGTACAGGTCATTGTGCCGCCTGATGACACCCAAAGTTGGCACAAAAATGAATTCTGAGGCATTCTGGATAGCCAAAACAGAATGGACATCGGAAAGCTAGACATCCTCATCCTTGAGTGAATGTCAAGGTGTGTTCTGATACTGTTAGGAAAAAAAACATTGTCATCAGCAGGTTTCGAACCACAGTCCAAGAGAAACAGACCACCAGGCTAAGACCAGTTACGGTGAACTTTCAAAAAAGCCATCCATGAATGAATATCAAAGCGTGTTCCGGTGGAAAAAACCTCATCCTCGGCAGGTTTCAAACCTGCACAGTCCAGGAGAAACAGATTTTGATTCTGTTGTGGCAACCACCAGGCTAAGACCAGTTATGGTGAACTTCCAAAGAAAACCATCCATGAGTGAATATCAAAGCGTGTTCTGATTAAAAAAACCTCATCCTCGGCAGGTTTCGAACCTGCACAGTCCAAGAGAAACAGATTTTGATTCTGTTGTGGTGACCACCTGGCTAAGACCAGTTCCGATGAACTCACAAAGAAGCCACCCGTGAGTGAATATCAAGGTGTGTTCCAATAGAAAAACCTTATTGTCGGCAGGTTTCGAACCTGCACAATCCAAGAGAAACAGATTTTAATTCTGTTGCGGTACTCACCTGGCTAAGATCAGTTACAGTGAACGTCCAAAGAAACCGTCCATGAATGAATGTCAAGGTGTGTTCCGATAGGAAAAAACTGTAGTTTAGCAGGTTTCGAACCTGAGTAGTCCAAGAGAAACAGATTTTAATTCTGTTGTGGCAACTATCTGGCTAAGACCATCTATGGTGAATTTCTAAAGGAACTATCCATGAGTGAATATGAAGATGTGTTCCGATAAAAAACAACCTCGTCGTCTGCAGATTTCGAACCTGCATAGTCCAAGAGAAACAGATTTAGATTCTGTTGCAACCACCTACGGTTAATTTCTAAAGAAACCATCCATGAATGAATGTCAAAGTATGTTCCGATAGAAAAAAAAACTGTAGCAGGTTTCGAACTTGCGTAGTCCAAGATTTTGATTCCGTTGTGGTAACCACACTGAATGGGATCCCTGATTAACTCGACCAGAGATGACATGGACAATGAAGTTCGAGTCTGAACGTCTACGAGACAATAAAACTGCCCCGACGAGGGACGAAGACTGGGATAATTCTAATTTACCATCGTCAGCAGCAGGTTCAATATGATTGACATTACCACCAAGTATACATGAAGTTTCTGGAAACATAAAGATATCAAAAAATGAGGACAATGAGACACTATCACCGCCTTGAAGGCCAGATATATAGGATTGGAGACGGGAGTCTCGTCTTCCTACAAAACGGTGGCCACACAGCAATCCAGTTTATCCAAATTTCAAAACACAACACTGAGGCCACACGCGACCTCGAATTCGATATCGGTAGTGAGCGCACGGCAATGAATCAATGAGGCGATAGGGATTTCAGCGAAACACGAACTTGGGCCCAAATGGCCGAGCGATCGAAGAGACAAAAGAAGAATGCCATTCAAGGTCGAAAGCAACAGACACAGGAAAATGACCAAATTGAATGAGGTCCCGGTGGTAAAACATGATATAACCCACTCCTTATGGTAGCAGCTACTAGTATCGTTGGGCCAGAGTTGCAAACGGCAGGTGACACTGAATCGTGATTTTTGCAGGCGTCACGCTGAAAATACGATCTCCACCATTTCTCAATAGTTTTGTTTCGTTTCACTTGTAATATGCTAGTATAATATGTAGAACATACCTAGTGAAGTAGCTAAGCAATTGCTTTAAAATTGAGTGCTGTAGACAAAATTCACGAAACAGTAGTAAAAATTGGTACTCCGCTCAGGAATGTCACGCTTGAGCATTCTCTGACTTCAAAATACGGAGGAGGTGAGGACTAGTATAAAAGACTTCTGGAAAAAAGTAGGCTTTTTTCTCTACCTCTCCCTTGGTTGATTTACATGAAAACAGGTGACCTGAAAAATAAATTTGATGCCGAGGCCATTCATCATCTTTTCTTTTTAAAACAAAAAATACAGTACTATAGATCAATAATAAATGATCTTATTTCCAAAAGTTGGAGGTTTAGAATGTGTTGTGTTTTGCAACTCTCTACCATTGGCTGCCGATGTCGGACATTAAATTTAACAGCGCGTTTCATTGTAGCTGCAATCCGTGAACAGGTGAGCGCTAAGCGCTAAGCATTTAACTGGGTTCGTGGGGCGTCGCTGAGGCAAGCTATTGGTGCCTACTGATTCTGACTATGACGACATCCAGTGACCATATTTTTTCGCTCAACACACACATCCGGCAAGGCAATCCTTCGATGTATCAATAATAAATATCTACCTCATACATTCCCTCTGTAATATTTTACACAGCAGTAATGATTTGCATTCAGCTCTGTATTTCTCCATACATACTATAGCTTGCAGGTTTACCACTAGCTAGTATAGCATCCCAATCAATTACTGTCGAAGTTCACGAGTTGTCGACCGGGCTGTTACTCTTGTGCCGACAAGCCAACGCAATCGAACGATGTTGCCTGTCAAAGACCACTCGTTACAAACTCTAATCTGGACGAGTTCAGAAAAACAGGGCTCAGTACTTGACTTTGGCTCGGCCAAAAAATATTTGCTGTTTGGGGTACTAGCTACCCGCGGATACCTACTTCAGTAAATTCTGACAGCCTCTGACCCGTACTACCCGTGCGGATGGAACTATTCAAAGTATCCACCATTCGTGCCATCGGCTACTGGCAATGGTAGGATAAAAGTAGGATATACATCGAATAAAATATAACAAAGAGCTTTACTCGAAACGAACAACCAATGGACGTAACAGCAGTTCGAACCATGATAAATAATACACCATACATGCGTATACATATGGTAATCCAATTCAATATCTGGCATCTCTAGCGAAGTCATGTAGTGAGCGTCGTCATCAGTGGATGTCCGCTGCACGTACCTTTTGGTCCCCGTTTTGAACCAAGGCCACTGAAACAAAGTATGTCAATATATATCCGGGGAATGTACAGTGTTGGGAATGAACATACGGAAGTTCGGGATGATAAGGACAAGTGGGATACATCTTGCAATGATATAAAGGCCTTTTATTGTCGAGTACGATCGAGGTAGGAGTGTCCACTTCGAACACCATATTATCAATATCCAAAGCGAGGCGTATCAAAGCATAAGTGCATTACCTCTCCGTGGAGTGAACAAACAAAATCATAGAACTACATAAGTGAGTTTAATGGCGAACGGGAATAGATCAGGACAAGTCTACCCAGAATGTCCCCATCAACGCTGAACTGTCTAGTCAGAACAAGGAAGAAGTAGTTCAAACAGCACGCGCCGTTAATATACTGGTGATCACATGTTCGTTGTTATCCTGCTTCAACATTGATAAAGTACGCACCGCTAAGACTTGCACATTCGTGCCCGTTGCGATTTCAACCTGAAATTCCATCTGCATTCTCTCGAGAGGTGAAACCCCCAAGTTTCACGCGCACACCTTTTTAACTCTCTTATAAACGAGCTGGGAACCCATCAAGGGGAGGCCGTGAGTATTGCTCCCGTTGTGCTGAGCTTAATGACCACGACAACTTCATTTAGGTTGATGTAATCACAGGATGCGCTAGGCAGGGCGCATCCTACCAAGTATCAGAAACGTAGAGTGGTGTCGCTGAGAGGAAGAGTATAAGTACTCTGCCGAGATGCAGAACACACTAGAGAAGGTAAGAGCTTTCCCGGTACTCTATTTTTAGTTGTGGTGCAGTACAGCACAGTAGGGGGTCACATGGCATCGTAGATCGGTCATCCGCGGAGGGTTTTTCAGGTTTTGTCGTAGCATAGCTTTCTTCATCACCTCTTGTCTTGCTCGCGACACACAGGCACACAGTCGTTGATACGCTGCTCCAACAGGGATAGATCGACCGCGTAGTATAATAAGTACCACATTTTGTGCTCGAGTACACAGGCTGGGTAGAAGCTGGGGGTACACCGCCTTACTACTAGATGAGCAGACGTGAATAAGTAATATAAAAGGTTACCTGAAGCTTGGTCCACACTCGTCAGTGTGACAGGAATCAGTAAGGTGTGTGATATTCGTAGTTCTGTGACAGGTAACGAAGACTAAATTCGGCAAGTGTGACTGTCTATTACTATTAGTGACATGAGGGTGGACGATAGGTTACGGTTCGATTTGCCGATATGCCGCAACTTATTTTGGAGTCCGACCAATGCTTGTTCCGAACTTTATTGGTATGCACCTATTCACGCTATGGTCCTGTCACATGAATCACAAATCAGTTCTACGCCAGTCTGCAGCGACTCTGCGCGCCGTGCTCACTGAGGTAGATCCGCAGGCGAGCATTACTATTAATATCACAAAATTAGTGGCGAATGAATCTATCCTTCGGATTCCTTCCCTGAGCTCACTGAGCAGCCCTTACCCTCCAGGATATGCGACTCACTCAGGCTGTGCAGTGCTTCATTCCCGCTATGACATTAGTTGGTGTTGTGTTTCTCACTGCGTATGTTGATCTTAATCGTTGACTGTGCCTTTAGTTGTTATCAAGTCATTGGACCCTTCACTGATATTCCTACTGTTATTTATGTTAACGATGAGTCGAGATTTCTCCGTGCTATCGTCTTTTCTGCATGACTGCATTGTACTGCGTTTTGTTTCCAATCATAATGGGGTCACCGTGGAGTTGACATCTGGTCCTGCGCGCATTCCTACTATCGACAGTTGGTATAATTCTTAACAGACATTTCGACCGGTCTATCTAGCCTGAAGTATATTCCCATTGTCTTTTCTCCTTCTGCCGCATCCCATATGGCTTTGAGACAGCATGTCAATTATGTATGGTCTCATTACGACGATCAATATTATCACGACGGCTTGCAAACTCTGTCCGTATCTGTACTGACCCTTATTGCCCCCGTTGTGTGCAGAAGAGAGCAGAAATTCGTATGAAGACTGCTGCTCCATGGAAAGCCAGACCACCGTGCTCTACTTCCAAGGCTTCCACATCTCAGAACCTTCCTAGTAAGGTAGGTGCTTGCATTGGTTTCCGAACACCCTGTGCTAATGTGTCATGTAGATTTATTCCCGCTACCATGGGTTATATCGTGTTTTACCATTGGGACATCATTCAAATCAATTGTCTTCCTGCGTCTGTTGCTCTTGTTCTTGAATGGTATTCTTCTCTCGTCTTCTTCGATTGCTCGTTCGCTTAGCCATTTGGGCCCAAGTTCGCATCTCGCTGAATTCCCAATGGCCTCAATGATTTATTGCCGTGCTCTCACTACCGATGTCGAGTTCGAGGTCGCGTGAGGTCGCGATATTATGTTTGGGATGGACTGCATTGCTGCGTGACCACCGTTTTGTGGGAAGATGAGACTTTCGTCTTCAATCCTCCATGTCTGGCCTTCAAGGTGGTGACAGTGTTTCACTGTCCTCGTTTTCTAGTATCTGCTCATTTCCTTCTGTGTTTCCAGAAACTCCGTGTATACTTAGTGGTAATGTCAATCACATTGAACTTGCTGCTAATGATGGTGAATTAGAACTATCTTAGTCTTCGTCCCTCGTCGGGGCAATTCTATTGTCTCGTAGACGTTCAGACTCGAACTGTACTGTCCATGTGTCAATCAGGGGCCCCATAAGTTTTCAACTTAGGATGAGTCGTCAAGCGGGAGTCAAAGACTTTAGCCTGGCTAGTGTTGTTACCACCACAGAATCGAAATCTGTTTCTCTTGGACTACAGTTTTTTCTATCAGAACGCACTTTGACATTCATTCATGGACGGTTTCTTTAGAAGTTCACCGCAACTGGTCTTAGTCAGATGGTTGCGACAACAGAATCAAAATCTGTTTCTCTTGGACTGTGCAGGTTTGAAACCTGCCGACGACAAGGTTTTTTTCTATTGAAACACACCTTGACATTCACTCATGGATGGCTTCTTTAGGAGTTCATCGTAACTGGTCTTAGCTAGGCGGTTGCCACAACAAAATCAAAATCTGTTTATCTTGAACTGTGCGGGTTTAAAACCTGCCGATGACGAGATTTTTTCTACAGAACACACTTTGATGTTCACTACGTGGACAGTTTCTTTGAAAGTTCACCGTAGCTGGTGTTAGCCTGGTAGTTGCCACGACAGAATGAAAATCTGTTTCTCTTGGACTGTGCATGTTCGAAACCTGCCGACGACAAGGTTTTTTCTATCGGAACACACCTTGATATTCACCTGTGATGGTTTCTTTGGCAGTTCATTGTAACTGGTCTTAACCTGATGGTTACCACAACAGAATCAAAATCTGTTTCTCTTTCCTGTGTAGGTTCAAAACCTGCTGATGACAGCATTTTTTTTATCGGAACACACCTTGACATCCACTCATTGATGGTTTCCTTAGAGGTCCATCTTAACTGGTCTTAGCCCCTGTGCAAATTGTTGATGCAACATTGATGTTTGCTCCATGGCGAGTCGTGCCTTCGGACACGTTCGAAATACTAATTATATTGTGCTCTCCTCTGAGTCCTCTCACTACCTTGATTGCAGTAGATCGCGTAGCCGGTGAAGCTTCCTTGGCGTTACACTGCCTTGGATATCTATGAACTGACTCGCAAACTTCAAACTCAGCCTCCGTTGGTTGTTTCTTCGTGTATTCCTGAGCAGCTTCAAGGTGTTCGTACATCGACAGGTTCTCGGTCAAGTCGCAAGGCCTGCAGGCTCTGAGCTTCACAATTCTTCGTCTGTGGGACAAGTGTATTGGTTAATAACATGCTCACACTGCTTCCCTTTGCCAACGTAACTGAACTGACAGCGAGATTGTATACCGTGTAACCCGCGTCTAAGATACTTATGTCTTATGCACGAACCTTTGAAGCCGTGCCAGAATTCATCACTATGCAGCGTCGGGGATTGGCGACCATTACCAATAGTAGTAAGTAGCCGCACTTGTGACTTTTTGTGACACAAAACTTGAGGTCTACCAACAAATAGTTCAAGACTAGAACAAGCATTGATTAGACTTCAAAATACGTCGCGGCAAATCGGCAAATCGAACCGTAACCTATCGTCCACCATAAGTGTGACTCTCGAAATAGTGGACCGTCACGAAACGAGCGTAATGGATAGTAGTGCAGGGCGCAGAAATATTTTTGGGCAAGTTCTGCCACAAAAAAAACGGCAGAACAGTATTTGGCAAAATGGCAACAAACGGCAGAATTATTTTGAGATGACTTTGCTTGCTACACCAGCACAATCCCAACGAATGTGGTTTGTCCCCTCTAGCGAGAGATAAAGATGACTGGCATGAGTATTACATCAACAGGTTTGTGTTCGTACTCAATCTGTATATGCACTGCTAACATAATTGTCCAGTTTTGTTGATCAAGACGCCATGATGCGTTTTCATTATGGCCTTGGAGTGGGGCACATGTATTCTCATGAGGCAAGAATCATGAAATCCCTTTCCTCGGCTCAAAGAGCATCCCCTATGACACAAATAGAAAACGAATGTACGGAAAGGGAAGGAAGTCTCAAAGAAATTGCCGGCAGTGAGGAGGATGAAGAGGATGAAGAGGAGCATCTTGGCATTGAGGGATTGAATTGTTTTCAACAAGAGCACAATGGAAGCACAGAGTCAATCATCAAGGCGCTTGACGAGATGTTTACTAATCACACATTTGATTATGAAAACTAGTGATATGCACAGTGTTTCACTGACGATGTCGGGCGCAAAACTAACTCCTAATCGGTTGCTAACTCATGGCTAGCGCAATGGGCTAGCTTTTGCTAATTCACAGCACATTGAGCCACCATTCCTAGCACATCATGCTAGCCTGTCCTTTTCTGGACTGACCATCTTCGCTAGATTCTGGCCCATCCTTTTCTGGCTGACCAGCTTCGCTAGATTCTGGCGCAAATTTCATTTATTTCGGCAGCTTAGCTCATGTCTTTAGGTGCATAATTCAGTCATGTCAGTTTTATTCTGGCGCGGCCTTCATAATTCGTTGGCAATTCAATAATAATGGGATTCAAAGTAAAAATATAAGGTTCTGAAATGTTGTCAAATTCTTTCAGAACTCTATGGAACGTCGGCAGACTACGAGCGGAGTCTGAATTCGAACTTTGGTCCATGCATACACCATGCCTCCTGTACGCCCTCGAGTACGACGTTCAGAGTGACTTCAGACACTTACTCAAAAACTCACTAGTCCACCAATAGCTATCCAAATGCAACCTGCCCGTGGTACTAGGGGAAGGGGTGCAATTTCTTGTGGTACAAGGGGACGTGGGGTGGCTCCTACCTCAGCCAGTGCTGCCACATCTCACAGTGATACTCCTACCAGTGGTATCAGCAAGATCCGGTGGGAGACACCAAACTGCAATCAAACATCTGCACTCGTGACGTACCTCAGAACCTATCCTGCCGACCATTGGATATTATTTTATGAAGGAAGGAAATCTCACCATGATGACGGCCCTCCTTCTGGGAGTGACAAGGGCAAAATACACGCAGTAATCGCCAAACAGATATTTGAGAAGGACAAGATGTATCAGTTGATGTATGCTGAGGATCAGATGAAGTTCATGCAGGCTGTGGGCAACCGTCTCACTTAGTATGTTTTTCATCTACTTCCTCCCCCCTTTTTATGTATATACTAAGCGCTACATTCAGTCTCAAGGGGAAGTATAAGACTCATCGTGCATGCTTCAAGCAGATGGGTGCTGGAGTCAATCTGGATGAACCTGGTGCCGCAGTGAATCTACTAGGTACATTTTTTTAAAATAATAATTGAGTGAAACTAAATTAGTTGTAGCGCAAGTTTTGAATGATTTCCTGTGGTATGAAGATCTCGATGAAATCTGGAGAGATAACCCTGTGTATGCTGCCAAAACCTTCTCATCTGCTCCTGGTACAGATCGTGCAGGGGCCTTAAAGCCCTGACGCAACAAAAGAGCAAAGGAAAAGGAAAAGCATCCCCCCCTCCTGCTCCTGATCACACTGAAGATTCAATGATCGTGGTTGACGATTCTCCCAACACTTGTGATGATGCCCTTAACCCTCTTGAAGACCATCCTCCCGCTAACCCTCTTGAAGACTGTCCTCCTGCTAACCCTATTGAAGACCATCCTCCTGCTAACCCTCTCAAAGACCGTCCTCCTGCTAACCCTCTCAAAGACCGTCCTCCTGCTAACCCTCTCGAAGACCATCCTCCTGCTAACCCCCTCGAAGGCCATCCTCCCACCAACCCTTTGTGTAATGTTGACCTACCCTATGATACCACGGACCCTGTCATCGATGAATTCACCATGGGTGATGAGCTCGATTACAACGAAAATGAGGATGTAGAGCATGAAGAAGCACCCCGGTCCCTCTCTAACAAACGCCCACTGTCTTCCCCCTCACCACCTCCTACGCACACCCGCAACCACTCATCTTATGGAACGTTCAAAAGCCATGTCAGTCGTGTGATGGGCCATGGACCCATACGCTCACCAAAATCGCCATCATCCATTGCATTGTTGTCCATGAAGGCAGTGACATGCTCTACATCCTCAGGATTTTCATCGCCATCTTCCTCCTCATGCCAACTGAGCACCACGCTCAAAGATAGCACTGCAAAAAATCTCTCGGGAAGAATATTGGGTCGGAGGTTGGGAGTGTCCATGGGCAAGTTGAGGTGCTAACTAACAACATGTCATATGTCTATACTGCAAAGGCGGCGGCATCAGAGTACAAGATTGCCAAGGTCAATGCTCTCCGTCAGGAATGTGACCTCGACTTCCAATGTGAGAAAGCTGACCTTGAACGCAATGAGGCCATCGTTGTACATCAGTGCTGTCAAGAGTCCAAGATTCTTGAGCTTCAAGTTCTCGAAGCTCAAGCTAAGGTTCACGCTGAGCAAAAAGCCACTCTTCAGCTCGAAATCGAGCTTATCAAATTGAAGGGAGGTGCAGCTGATTAGGGTAGGCTTCGTCGTCATCGTCATTTGCTTCTGTTACACTAGTGGTTTGTCATTCTCTCGCATCTGGCATCTGGCATCTGGCATCTCGTGTCTCGCGCCTCATGTCTTGCATATTATTCTCCATACATATGTTTACATGCTTTATGAACCCATATATGTTGTTACATGCTTACTCCTACATATGTTTTCTATGTACTACCAATATATTTGTTTTGTCAGTTCAAAAAATACTCCATCAACTTTGCACAAACTTGGTGGCCAGGAGTACCTTGATATGAGGTATCTCCAGCACCCACCTCATCTACATCATGGTCTGTGTCCACTGCAGGCATATAGGCCTGGAGAGCTGACTCTTCAGTGGTGCTCTTGATCCCACAATGCTCTTCAAACCAAATCACCATGTTGTGAAGGATGAGGCAGCACTGGACCCAGTAAGAAATATATGCAAGGTGTTTGTCATGCTGCAGTGGGTGTCAAAGTTCTCGAAGAGACTGAAAGCGATTTTTAAGAGCAGCAAATGCATGCTCTACCTGGACACGAACCTGAATCACCAAAAATAAATGGACACAAGAAAAAATAAAATAACACACATACTCTGGAAAGGGCAGTGTTAAATGCCTTCTGGTCACTGGTTAAAGCCCCATTGACAGGCTTCTTGAAAGGGGGGATGCACCATGGTTCTAATGGATAGGCACTATCTGCCCAGATCCAGTGGTCATCTCCAAGAAGTGTTGCATGATGATGGTAAATATGAGTAGATTGGAATGCATATGCATCATGTGCACTGCCAGTGTGACCAATAGCATAATCTGCTATAGCAAGATTGTGGATCATAATAACTGCCTAAAAGAATTTAAATTAGAGAAAGACCTATAAAATAAAATACCTGGCAGTTGAGGGAGTACTGAGACTTCTTACTATAAAAAGTCTCACCATAGAGCCCTGGCTTATCACAAAGAGCTATCAATGATCCATCAGCAGCTAGGATACCATTCCGCCACTCTGGGCAAGTACAGTCCTGAACATACTTCCGGGAATGACCAGCATCATTTGAGTCAAGATCAGGGAAGAATATGAATTTGTCATGCTTGCCAAGCAGGGCAATCATGACATGATTAGTGCAGTTTGTGACTGACCCAACACTAACACCTGCCCACTGGCAGACATCCTCATTTGAGATTGAATTGCAATAGTGGCCAGCACGGCTAAGAAATATTGCAAGTTGGATGGCAACAGGAAGTTGGGGATTGTTGGATTGATTGTGGAAAATGGGATCATCAATGATCTCATTGAGGATATCATCAAATATTTCTGGAGAAACACGTAGCTTCTTCTGGAATAGGTGGGGGCGATGCATAGTGAAGTGATTAAGTAGTTGGATCTGTGGGGCTCGCATAGGGGGATCATCTGGTCGGTTAAGGACACTAGCAACCTCTATCTCATCCCGAAGAGCAGTGAGTGAGCCAAGAAGTTGAGCAAATTGCTCATGGATCACAAATGAGCTGACACTTGAGGTCCTGGAATGTCCTGAAGCATTGGACATGGACATAGGGGATATAGGGGACATGGGGGACATGGGGGACATAGGGGACATAGGGGACATAGGAGATATAAGGGATAAAGGGGATGGGGTCCTAAAATCAGACATAGCTGAGTCTGAACTATCATCATCTTGTGTGGCATGTTCAACCCATGCCATAGCCACATCTAAGCTAGCAGAATCTATCTGTTTGAGCAGTTCTTGACGTTGTGACTGGCGAGGCATTGGGGGTGATATGTTATCATCTCCTATCAATGACTCTGTGCAAGGTTTAAGCGGAGCTGGAATTTTGCTTGTGCGTGCGTCTAACCCTAACCCCAAAATTGGGACTTCGATAATTCAAAGCAATCGAAGCGCTAAGTATTTCGAATGGAGTTGAAATTTGGCTTTTCAAGCGGATTTTCAGAACATTTCAAAGCATCTTTCAGAGTGTTTCAGAACCATTTCAGAACCGTTCCAGAAGGTTCAGAATTTTACTTTGAATACCCTTAATCTCATCTCTGATGCTGCCTCAATTCCTTTCTGGCTAGTGATCTCAAGTAACAGGATGTAGTTTTTATCATGCAGCTACTTTTTAAGAGTCTGTTCGGCCACCATATTTATGCAAGTTTAGAATCTGTATTTTGCAAATTTGGCTTTCATAATCATACTGTGCTGGTCACAGTGTGACCAACCTTAATCAGTCAATACTAGTAGGCATGCCTGTTACCCATCTACAATCTATCCATTATCGCAACTCTTACAGGATGTCTCGCGGCAGAAAAAGTGCCTGTGGTGGGGCAGAGTCAATGGAATTGAGAGATCAGTGTGTATGGACAGAAGCAGATGAAACTGTGCTCATTGAGGCTGTCACCGCCAACCATTCACAAGGCGGTGATAGTATGAACTTTGATAACACATTTTGGGCTGCTGCTGCTGCTGAAATGGAGAAACACCCTTGCTTGGGTGCAAGCAAAACAGCAGCAGCATGTCATTCAAAATGGGGGTGGGTATGTACTACTACTATATCACCTTACTCTCACTGATGATCGAGTTTTAGCTCTGCACTCATTATTATGTTGTTGATAAAGTGGCCAACACTTGCGGACTATCTTACAGTATGGACCACAGGGTTTCAATCACTCCAGAGTCAGAAACCATGTGGACCAACTTTGTGAAGGTAAAGTTATTTTAATTCACATCAAACTACTATGACAATGCTAACTACTATGTACTGATAGAAAAATCCAAAGGCCAAAAACCTCAGGGACAAGGGTTGGAAACACTATGAGTTGCTGAAAGGTCTTGTACCTGTCAAGGCAGCTAACAACAACTCATTCTTTGCCACCATTGCAACACCACATCCCATCATTTCTTTGACTTCTACTAACAGTGTGGTCACCTCCCCTTCCTTTGACAAGGTCCATATGATGGACCTCGGAGATGCGCTTGATGGGATTGAATTTGGCTCCATTTCGGGTGGTCAGCGTGCAACCGATGTCAACTCAGAGTGCCTCCCTCCATTTAATGCTGCACAGCAACCCCCCCTTGAGTCAGTCCTTGTTAGTGCGCCATCATCAATCGCTTACGGTAAATGGAAAATGATTGACGATGACGAAAGTATGCTTGCTCTTGTTACCTGCCCCCCACATTCAACAAAGTTAGGAGATTCGGGGAAATCTGCGTGCCTGACAATGCTGGCGGCCATCCAGCAGATGGGAACTAATATAGGCGGTCTCAATTCAACGTCCAAGCATGCAACCACTGCTCTTGAGGCCAACACCTCAAACACCTTGGCACGATCAGTGGATCCTATCCCTTTGCATAGGCAGAAGGCGGTGAAACAGTTGCAGAGTGAGGGTCTAGAGGACAAGCAACTACTCAATCACATATTACAGTGAACTATCTCCATATTATACGAGTGAATGGACGTGCATAATATCCCGTATGATACGGGCCAGCGGACCATGGGCCCATGGTAGAAATATCCTCGATTATGATGGATGGGCCAGGAGGAATATTATTCCCGATGACAGCGGGTGGGCCCATGCAAGGAATATGTAGAGTAGATGAATGGGCTGATGTACATGAATATTCAGTAGACAGATGGGCCGAGGTAGTTGGATATTATGTAGATGGGTGTACCAAGGTAGATGTGTATCAGATAGACAGTATATGAAGGGTACTTGTTATCACATACATAGGTGGGCCGAGAGTATTATATAAAATATTTTATTAGACAGGTGGGCCGAGGGTGTTGTACAGTATATTATATTAGACGGGTGGGCCGAGGGTGGTATAAAATATAGACGGGTGGGCCCATGTGTATGATAGTTGTAGACATGATGGAGCTGAGGTAGTTGCATATCATCCAACTGGACCTTCAGACCTCTGCAGCTAGCTTGCTAACCCTACACACATCCTAGCCCACCCTGAGCACAGTCTCACCCACCACTATGTCCGGACTTTCCCTCCTCTGATATCTGAGACTTCTGATCCTCATCCATGTCCTAAATACTTCCCCTTGGATCCACGGAGCTTCACTTCTCTGGTCCTCCACTCCTCCACTCCTCCGCCTCCAGACCTCCTATCTCCGGACCTCTGGTCCTGTCCTACCCCACTCTGGACATCCTGTGGATCATCTTTCCCCCTGGAGCTTCTCTCCTATCTTGCCCTGGACTTTGTCTGGCAGTCCGTCTGTCATATACCGTACATTCAGGTCTGATCCATGGACATCCAGACACCCAATCCATACATCCTAGTCCACCCATCCAATCCAGCTCACATATCCAATCCACCCATCCACTCCAATACATATCCATCCATATCCGACTCAGTCTATCCATCGGATCTGATCCACCCATCCGATCCGTGTTCATATCCGATCCATGTCCATATCTGAAACTATTCCTGTGCACCTGTGCATTACTCCTTTTAGGTTAATACCTGTGTCCAGCTTTCGGTTATCTCTGCACCTCTGGCTTTCGGTTATCTTGACTTCCGTCTTGATAAGATATTTCGTACAAGTCTTATTTCCGAGTTCATAGCCTTGTGTTCCGCAATGCCTCAAACATAGCCTCGGACTATCCTTACTTGCCTTCTGGCATGCTACCTACAGTATATAAACTTGTAGTACAACTCCTGCAGACCTCAATCTGATCA
Organism: Suillus spraguei; assembly: GCA_016800925.1. Taxonomy (NCBI): domain Eukaryota; kingdom Fungi; phylum Basidiomycota; class Agaricomycetes; order Boletales; family Suillaceae; genus Suillus; species Suillus spraguei. The sequence continues at coordinate 106,619 of JABCPU010000169.1, forward strand.
TTGCTTTCCTACCTCTGTATATCCCTTTGACTTCTGTATCTTGTTACCATGTCTATATAAATCTGTTTCCATTCCCGCACTTGGGCTCCAGCCCTTGTAAGCTTCCAACTCGGACCTATGGGATCATTCCCTAGGCCGGAGCCTTGATCCTTTGTCCTATATCCTTTTTGGACTTCGTCCATTTCCTGTCTCTCATCCGATTCACCTCCGACTCTACTGTGGTAGTCTTATCCTGTCTGTTTCTATTCCGGACCTCGTCCGGAGTAGTCTATACTACCTCTACACCATATCCGGACCTACTCCTCTCTAGTAGTTAACACCTCCCCCAAGATCCATAGAGCTACGCTCATCCGATCATCCGATCATCCGCTCTTCCGCTCTTCCACTCTTCCGCTCCTCCGAGCTCCGGACCTTCGGACCCCTGGTCCTCCGGATCTATCCTATCCTATCCTCCGACATCTATGGATCATCTTTCCCTCCGGAGCTTTGCTCCTATCCTGCCCTGGACTTTGTCCAGGAGTCCATCCTTCATCCATTCTACTTGGAACTTGTTCCAGTAGTCTGACCATTACTCCCTACCATCCGGAAATAGTTCCGGCGCATTCCTGCGCTCATCCAGAAGTCCTTTGGAGCTCTATTGAGCTATCCTGTCCTACAGAGTTCATCCGGACTCCATCTGGACTTCACTATAACTCCCCCTTGGACTTCATCCGAAATTAAGGGCACAGTGTATGAGCTGAGGCCAAGCCCCTTCGACTTTCTGTCCCTCCAGTACAACCCCATGTAAGACCAGGACTTCTTAGTAGCCCAGTTTTGCATGGTTGTAACACTGTCCTCCATTCCATTCTACTTGGGACTCGACCCAGTAGTCTTACCTGTATTCCCTGTCCTCCAGGAATAGTTCCTGCGTGTTTCCCACGCTCCTCCGGTAGTCCGTCGGCGCTCTATTGAGCAGTCTAGGCCTAGAGTTCCTCTGGAGTTCCCCTCTGGACTTCACTGGAACTCCATAACAGATTCGAGATGAAAAAGATATCTACCAAAAATGTGTGAATCAAATCTTTTGATTGCCTGACATTTGTCTGAGTCCTGAGTGCTGAATCCCAAGTGCCAAACCCCAAAATTGTGGACTACCGGGGATGGGCACTCAGGATTTGGCACTTGGGACTCAGAAAAATGTGAGGCAATAAAAAGCTGAAACTCAAAACTCAAAACTTGAAACTTGCAAAAATGTATATCATGTAAAATGCCTATTTCCTTACACAGTTCACCGAGTGTCAAGTACCATAACCCAGGACCCAAATCCCAAATCCTTGGCAATGTAACAAGTGCCGAGTGCCGGAACCCAAACCCTGAACCTCGAAACTTAAAACTTAAAACTTGAAACTTACAACTCACAAAAATGTGAATCATGTAAAATGTCTATTTCCTTACACAGTTCACTGAGTGTCAAGTACCACGACCCGGGACCCGAATCCCAAATTCCTGACAATGTAACAAGTGCTGAGTGCTGGAACGCGGACCCCAAACCTCAAGACTTGAAACTTGAAACTTGAAACTCGCAAAAATGTGTATCATGTAAAATTTCTATTTCCTTACACAGTTCACTGAGTGTCAAGTACCAAGACCCGAGACCCGGATTCCTGGCAATATCACAAGTGCTGAGTGCTGGCACCCGAATCCCGAGTTCCTGGCAATGTGACAAGTGCCAAGTGCCAGAACCTGACCCCCAACCCCCGAAACTTCAAACTTCAAATTGAAACTTGCAAAAATCTGTATCATTTAAATGTTCTATTTCCTTGCACAGTTCACCGAGTGTCAAGTACCATGACCCAGGACCCAAATCCCGAATTCCTGGCAGTGTAACAAGTGCCGAGTGCCGAAACCTGACCCCCGAACCCCGAAACTTTAAACTTCAAAATTGAAACTTGCAAAAATCTGTATCATGTAAAATTTCTATATCCTTGCACAGTTCACCGAGTGTCAAGTAATAAGATCCAGGACCTGCATCCCGAATTCCTGGCAATGTAACAAGTGCCAAGTTCCAGAGCCTGAACCCCAAACTCCGAAACTTCAAACTTCAAACTTGAACCTTCCAAACATCTGTATCATGTAAAATGTCTATGTCCTTGCACAGTTCACCAAGTGTTGAGTACCAAGACCCGGGACCCAAATCATGAATTCCTGGCAATTTAACAAGTGCCGAGTGCTGGATCCCGAACCCTGAAACTTCAAACTTCAAATTTCAAACTTCAAAATTGAAATTTGCAAAAATCTGTATCATGTAAATTTTCTATTTCCTTACACAGTTCACCGAGTGTCAAGTACCACGACCCGGGACCCGAATCCCGAATTCCTGGCAATGTAACAAGTGCCGAGTGCTGGAACACGACCCCCGAACTCCGAAACTTACAACTTGAAACTTGAAACTCGCAAAGATGTGTATCATGTAAAATTTCTATTTCCTTATACAGTTCACCGAGTGTCAAGTGCCAAGACCTGAGACCCGAATCCTGAATTCCCTGAAATTTGAAACTTGAAATTTGAAACTTGAAACTTGAAACTCACACAAATCTGTATCATGTAAAATTTCTATTTCCTTATACAGTTCACCGAGTGTCAAGTACCAAAACCTGGGACCCACATCCCGAATTTCCGGCAATGTAACAAGTGCCTTGTGCCGGAACCTGAACCCTGAACCCTGAATCCCAAAACTTGAAACTTGAAACTGTATGCCAGGGTTTTGGGTCTTGGGTCTCAGTACTTGACACTTTGTGAGTTTCGAGTTTTGGGTTCCGAGTTTTGGCACTCAGCACTCAGGACTTGGCACCCAGTGATTCAATAATTTGCTTCTGGCAGAGGTAACATTCATTGAAAAAATTTGTATATACATCTATCACTATGCAATTATGTCCACCTCCTCACAAGACCCTTTAACCTTCACCTCAACATCCAGTTCAATCTCGACCATCTTATCATGGATGCCCTCCTGTTGCTCCTCAATCATTTTTAGAGTTTTTGAATGTCTTACCATTGCATAAATGGCCGGCCCTGCTCAGACATCAACAGTAGTACACTCCCACATGTGTCATATGCAAAGGATCAGTTGTATATAGGCCACAAATCTGATATGTCATGTACAGGGGATATTTCTACTGATAAGAAGCCTACATAATAATCAAGCTTGTGATAAGTGATCTAATGTGTGATTTACCTCTCATATATGTCCCTAATGATGTATTTGAAGTTTTAGAAAGATCCATGAAGGACTGACTGAATGATAAGTAAAATGACATATGTGTGAAAAGTGACAATTGACATCTTTTTACACAAAGTCACATTTATATATGGTACAGGTTGAATATTTCATTCAAAATATGTAACATACATGTTAGACTACTAAAGGAACCTATACTGCATACTGCCCTGAGGTTGGAGGGTGGTGGAAGGGATGTGGTGTATATCTCAGTTGACCCAGCATCAAAGTCCTACAACTGCCCAACTGACCATTTTCGATGTTTTGGGACTTTGAACTTTCCCACAGTCAATTTCTTATCTATTTCACTTCCTCAGCACTCAATTCTTGTTGGATGGTTTTATAAATTTAGATATATCATAGTGAATGTATTTTAAATCTACTCCAGGTGTCTGATTAATAAACTTTGATGTTTTGAAAGTATGGGCTCCTTATCAGTAGAAATAGTAAGCATTCACACTAGTTCAAAACTCCGGCCTATTTTAAGTTGATCGAGCCCCTTCAGTGACAAACTCCGTACTATACGGGTCACCTGACCCACATAATATCCCATCAAAGATGGGCCAGCGGACCATGGGCCGAGGTTATGTATATCCTCGATGTTGACGGATGGGCCGGGGAAAATATTATTTCCGATGGAGACGGGTGGGCTGGGAGACTTGTATTTTCGGGAGAGACGAGTGGGCCGAGGGAAACATGATTTCTGATGTTGACGGATGGGCCAGGGGGATATCATCCCCGACAGAGATGGGTGGGCCCATCTGGGTAGTATGTAGAGTAGGATATTATAGACAGCTGGGCTGAAGAGAGATGCAAGGCAAATATTATTGCATAGACGGGTGGGCCAAGGTAAGAGAATATTACATATACAGGTGGGCTGAGGTGAGAGAATATTACATATATGGGTGGGCCGACGTGGGGTGTATTACATGGACAGGTGGGCCAAGGGTGCAGTAAAATATTTATTGCATAGACGGGTGGGCTGAGGTAAAATATATTACATATACGGGTGGGCCTAGATATGTATCATAAAGACATACAGCTGATGTAGCCACCAGAGAATCAAACACATAGGATACATGCACCCTATGAGTGCATATACCTACCATCAACCACCAAAATCTAAACCCTGAAGCACGAAAACCTGAATTCATCATGTCTGACATTCATCGATAATTGAGGTGCCGGGTGCCGGGTGCCCGAAAACAATGTTAGGCAATAAAATGACTTTGATCCACACATTTTTGGTAGATATCTTTTTCATCTCAAATCTCGAATCTCGAATCTCGAGTGCCGAACCCCAAATCCCAAAATCTGGTAGTCTACAATCTCAGGGTTTGGTCCTTGGGACTCAGACACATGTCAGGCAACAACAAAACTTTGATCCACACATTTTTGGTAGATGTCTGTTTTGTCTTGAATCTCGAGTTTCTAGTTTCTAGTTTCGGTACTCTGCACCCGCACCCGGCACTTGGCACTAGATGACTCCACACATGGACTTTAAATCTTTCACCTTGTGTGTTGTGTTTCGGGTGTCCGGGTATCTGGAATTCAGGAAATATCTAGTTTGAATCTCCAGTTTCAAGTTCCTGGATTCACTCAAGTGCAGAAGCCCGAGTACCGAACCGCGAACCCCTAAATAGTAGACTACCAGATTTTGGAGTTTGGAGTTCGGCACTTAGAATGTGTGGATCTGTTAAGACTGTACTCAAGGGTAGAGAGATCCGAAGGGCTTTGGCCTCAGTTCGTGCACTGTGCCCCTTTCTCAAGTAATGCCCCTTATTTCAGGGAGGAGTTATTCGTCTGAAGACCCGGAAAGAGTTGCGTGACGGGTCCGGGTGTCCGAAGGTTATTCGGAACGTAAGGAGAGGACAGAGATTAAGGCTAGTTTCGGAATGAGTTCCTAACTAGAAACTAACGGAGGTAGACTATCCGAAGATAGAGTCAGAGATATAGACTATAGGAATCAATCCTAAGTCTCGGAAGGTGACTCAAGCGGAAAGTGGCTTAAGTCCAGAGGAAACAGAATGAGTAGAATCTAAGATGATATTCGAACTAAGGTTCTACGGAGATCTACAAGTGGTTTATATACTGTAAGTATCTAAGACGGATAATCAGCAAGTCCGGGACCGAGGGCTATGTACGAAGTGTATCAGAAGTCTATTAGTTAATGCACAGCAGATCAGTAACACAGGACGGAAATATAAACAGCCAGAGTACCGGAAGCAGGAGGAATGACGAAAGGAGTTAGACGCAGATATACACAAGGGAGTTAAGGTGCGAGAAGTGAGTACATTCGGATGGGTGGTCCGGACAGGATCTGTGGACCGGACGGATATGGAAACGATCGGATCTGGTCGGATATGGTCGGATCTGAGATTAGAAGTATGGTATATGACAGGATCAATAGGTGTCTATTGCCTCACATTGTTCTGAGTTCCGAGTCACGAGTGCTGGGTGCCAGGGTTCAGGGTTCAGCACTGACAATATGTTGATCAAAATCTTTCACATTATGAGTACCAAGTCCCGAGTCCTGAGTGCCGGGTGCCAGAGTTCGGGGTTCGGCACATAAAAATGTGGATCGAGGTCTTTCACATTGTTTTGAGTGCCGAATACCGATCCCTGAGTGCTGGGTGCCGGAGTTCGGGGTTCAGCACTCAACATGTGTAAATCAAGATCATTGTATTGCCTCACATTGTGCTAACTCCCCAGTGCCGGAGTTCAGGGTTCGGCACTCAACATGTGTAAATCAATATCTTTGTATTGCCTCACATAGTTTTAACTTGCAGGTGGCGGGGTTCAGGGTTCGGTGTCAAAATATGTGGATCGATATCATTCACATTGTTATGAGTACCAAGTCCCGAGTCCCAATTGCCGGGTGCCAGAGTTCGGGGTTTGGCACATAAAATATGTGGATCGAGGTCTTTCACATTGTTTTGAGTCCCGAATAACGATCCCCGAGTGCTGGGTTACCATGTGAGGCAATACAAAGATATTGATTTACACATGTTGAGTGCCGCACCCCGAGCTCTGGCACCTGGGAGTTAGCACAATGTGAGGCAATACCATGATATTGATTTACACATGTTGAGTGCCAAACCCCGAGCTCCGGCACCCGGCAGTTAGCACAATGTGAGGCAATACCATGATATTGATTTACACAAGTTGAGTGCCGATCCCCGAGTGCCGGGTGCCAGAGCTCGGGGTTTGGCACTCAACTTGTGTAAATCAATATCATGGTATTGCCTCACATTGTGCTAACTCCTGGGTGCCAGAGCTCGCGGTTTGGCACTCAACATGTGTAAATCAATATCTTTGTATTGCCTCACATGGTTCTAACTCATGGGTGGTGGGGTTTGGGGTTCGGTGTTAAAATATGTGGATCAATATCTTTCTCATTGTTATGAGTACCAAGTCCCAAGTCCCAAGTGCCAGGTGCCGGAGTTCAGGGTTCGGCATTCAACATGTGTACATCAATATCTTTGTATTGCCTCACATTGTTCTCACTCCTGGGTGCCGGGGTTCGGGGTTGGGTGGTTAAATATGTGGATCAATATCTTTCACATGGTTATGAGTCCCGAGTCCAGATTCCCAACTGCCGGGTGCCGGAGTTCAGGGTTTGGCACTCCACACATGTAAATCAATATCTTTGTATTGCCTCACATATTTCTAACTCCCGGGTGCTGGGGTTCGGGGTTCGGTGATAGAATATGTGCATCGACATTGTTCACATTGTTATAAGTTCCAAGGCCCGAGTCCCGAGTGCCAGGTGCCAGAGTTCGGGGTTCGGCACTCAACATATGTCAATCAATATCTTTGTATTGCCTCACATTGTTCAAACTCCCGGGTGCCAGAGTTTGGGGTTCAGCACATCAAATATGTGGATCGATATCTTTCACATGGTGATGAGTCCCAAGTCCAGGGTCCTGGGGTTCGGGGTTTGGCACTTAAGATATATGGAATGATATGTTTCACAATGTGACCTGGCACCCGGCACAAGGTAACTTGACAGATATGTTTCAAATTATTTAAATTGTGTGTTGTGTTTCAGGTAGCCGGATATCTGGAATTCGCCAAATATCCATTGTGAATCTCCAGTATCCAGTTCCGGATTTCCGGACTTGGCATCCAGCACTGACATTCATTCAAACATTGTATATACATCTATGAACATACAATTATGTAGCCATTTCACCCTCATCGGCAGAGGGTTCAACCTTCACCTCAACATCCATATCATCAGAATCATATTCTGGGACAAGGTTGCCCGGATCATCTGGGTCCACAATTTCGCCGGACGTTTGTGGACCCTCAGGCTGAATCTGGCTGAGCTCAAATATGAGACCCTCAATGATAGATGCAGGCTGGACTTTCGGAGACGGAGGCTTCATCCCTGCCATATCCAAGTCAATGAGGGGAGCAAGTGCAGATGGGAGGGGTGAGATGGACAGGGGGACAGACTGATCAAGCAAAAAGGTTGCATTGACAGGAGAGTCGGGAAGTGGAAATGAAGGGTGCCAGTCCATGACTTTGTGACAAAGGCCCTCATGGAGGCGTTGCAGGTATCAATCTTACCATCCTGCTCCACCACACGAGCCTCAAGAAGAGCAATTCGAGTGGCACCATCCTGAATCGCAATTGCCATGGAATGGAGATCTGGAATGGGCACATCAAGTGCTGGACGAGGCACTGCGGTGCTCGAAGACGGAATAGCTAAGTGAAAGATAAGGTCAGATGGTCATAGACAATTGGGGTGACTCACAAGCTGGTGCAGGTGCCGGTGTCTTGGGGGCAGTGATTGTCTTGCTGCGCCCACAGGACTGTGCCTTGGGTGTGGTCACAGCATTAGATGCATGTGATGATGTATACCTTGGGCCGGATGATGAGATCAACTATGATTCTGGGTCATCAGGTGGTCCAGATGTCTTGGATGCAGTTCCTGGTAGGTTTCTCAATTCACATTTAGATAATCCTACTTTGGATGTTCATTCAATCCATCCAGATCATTTATACCCAGCTCAGCCTGAGGAACTGCCTTTGTTCAATGATCTGGACTTGTACCTAGGGCCTGATGATGATCTTATTGATTGTGATGAAGCACCGGAATGTGCTGATGTTGAGATTGATGCTCCGGCTATCCCAGGAATAGCAATTCCAGGTGAGTTCATCCATACCATCTCATTTTTATTGTTGATGTGATGTCCCAAGCACATGCAACACCTCCTAAACATCAGTCCCCCATACCAGAACTCAGCAATGAAGACCTGCGTGCCATGCTTAGGGAGTTCATGCCCCTAGGGTCATATGATCAAACAGAATGTGAGTATTTAATTGTTCATCATGTATCTTTCTGCTAATTTTCTTTAAGTTGAATCAATTCTGGATCGCCTGGACCATTACCAACAGCGTCATGGCCATCTTCCAGAGCCTACCGTACATCAACTCCTCGAGGCTGACCGACCATTCCGAGTGGCTTGGGCTGACACATCCGACAAACTCAGAAGAGCTGATATGGACCTCCGGAGGTTGCAAAGGGCCAAACAGATGAGCTCTGAATTGCTGCTTGTATTAGATACCCTCATTGAAAAGTGTGATGATCAACCCCATATGTAAATATTTGGATATTCATTCACATACTTACATCATGTGAACCACTGAATTTTTCATGTATAACAATGACATTTCCAATTTATTTTAGATGATGCACAAACCCTAATGTCTAATACCAACTACCAATGATTGATACCTGGGTGCCAGACCTTGGTGATCGGGAGTCGTCCGGAACTTGGTGATCAGGATTTGTCCAGAACTCGGTGCTTGGGATTCAACATTTGGGATGTGGGACACTGTGTTTTGAGAAGTGTGACAAAGGATGAAAATGTGGTACACATGGGGGCAGTTTGGTATATGTACATTATTTCCTTCCCCTTGCCCTGGTTACTCGAAGTGTACTCTCTACCGGCATTTGAGACTTACTCCGGGTGGTCCTTGTGGATGGTTCAATGACAGCTTTCTTGCCCTGTATACTCCTTGGTTCCAGCGATGTGTTCCTCTCTTCCACTTCCTCAGTCAACCCGGCCAGGAGGTCGCCCATCCGTGATGTCAAAAGTGCACCTGCCTTGGCCGGCCTGGCCAGGTGTTTCGATGTCTGGAAGCAACGGCATCCCATCCCCATCTGTGTCGAGTTCAAAAGCTGGTTTTCTGACTCTTTTGTGACCTCCCTTCACCTGTCGTCCTCCATCCTGTGCCCCGGCACCTATCATTGTGATGATCAATGAATTCATTCTTGCATCCAAAGTTCAAACACTCACCGAACTGTTCCTGGGCGTACTCCTGCCATACTGGCTCAATGTCCTCCCAGTCCTTTGTCTTCATGAAGCTGTCCCCATCTCCTAATGCCTCATTATCATCATGCCTGCACATATATTGAGATCCAAGATCAGCAATGACGGACACAATTGACTTACATCCCGAACAGAACCTCTCCCTGTTCATTCTTCCAAGCTGACAACACAAAAACTCTCATCCCGCATTGCCTCCACATCTCTTTCGAAAAGTGCTCCATATATGCCGGTCCCTTCTTATGAGCAACTTCTGCTTGTATCTCCGGAGGAGGAAAGCTGTTTGACCATTCTTCCACTGTTTCTTTTGCCTTCTCCAACTCGTCATCGTCCAATTCAGCCATGACTCTCTTCACAGCCCCTGATAATGTTTGAACATACCGGGATCTCCCGGCTTTGCCCTGGACTCGTCCTCAATCCTCTTTAGCACCTCTTCGCACTTCTGCTGGTAGACCACCATCCTAGGCGTCCATTTCCTCCCATACTTTATCATGTCCTTCCTTTCCTTCCTTTTCTTGTTGTTGAATAACCAAGTCTTATACATCTGAGAGTTGATGGAAGAATAAGATGTTAAAATTGTAGTTTTTCAACACAACGAAGATGCATCACCTGCTTCCTCTTTTTCCATTGTCCTTGGTCGACTTTAGGAGCAAACAACCTGGCTGCCCTGGCAATTGCAGTGAAAACCCCTCGCTTCTCACCCCTTTTGGCCGTGGTCCACTCAGGAAGGTAGTTCTTCAACTCCGAAATTTCGTTTTCCGCGAGCTTCTGTGTCTGTGGTTGACATGCCCTATTTCTGCCAGAAGTCAAGTGAGTGGAATGACCCATCCTTGCCATGGTGAATCAAATTGCAGAATGGGCTGAGGATAAGCAAGGTGGAAGTATGAACGAATTGTCAGAAGTTGATCTTTGACAAAAGCCTAACAGTAGCTTAATTGAGCTATATTGGTCCTGAAGCCATAAATGGACATAAATTTGTAATGAGTCAGCAGGACAGTATGACACCACAATGTAATAAAAATTCATTCCACCTGAGCAGATGTTTTGCTTGCAAAATTAGCATTAGAAAATAAGATGAAGATAGGTAGATGCACCCCATTGCAAAAATCCCACAGGGTAGAAGCAAGGGGCAGCAAAGGTAGAAAGATTTGGGTCAAGGTCCCACTTGCAAGCACGAGACGACGAGCCTACAGGTCCATGCCTCACTCTCCCCCAGAATCACCAACACTTCAGCCTGTTCAGGCACCACCTCCTTGGGATGACTTTCCTGACAATACTTACGAGCAAGACCAAGGCTCATTTGAGCCATTGCAACTCCCAAAAACCATGGCAAGTTCATGTTAAATGTTGGAGTGTCATTCAAACTATAGCTAAATATAAAAAATGCAGAGTCAAAATGACTACCTCAGGCAATGGCTGCCAAGGCAGGAATCATATCTGCATCACCTCCTGGATCGAGAAGCTCCACCAGAAGACAGGAGATGCATCATCTGCCACCAGGATGGGGTCTACAAATGTCAAGATTGTCTTGGCGAGCCTCTCTATTGCATGGGCTGTTGCAGGAGTCAACATCATTGCAATCCTTTCCACTGGATCAGTCAATGGAATGGTCAATTCTTCGAGCGGAGTTATCTCACTCATGTCAGACTCACCATACACCTCGGGCATGATGGCAAGCAATGTCTGGTGCTCACAGATAGGTGGGATTTGTTCAAGAGTTATAGTGAAGTCCGGACGGAGTCTGGATGAACTCTGTAGGACAGGATAGCTTGATAGAGCTCCGAAGGACTTCCGGATGAGCGCAGGAACGCGCCGGAACTATTTCCAGATGGTAGGGAGTAATGGTAAGACTACTGGAACAAGTTCCAAGTAGAATGGATGAAGGATGGACTCCTGGACAAAGTCCAGGGCAGGATAGGAGCAGAGCTCCTGAGGGAAAGATGATCCATAGATGTCGGAAGTTAGGGTAGGATAGGTCTGGAGGACCAGAGGTCCGAAGGTCTGGAGCTCGGAGGAGTGGAAGAGCAGAAGAGCAGAGGAGCAGAAGAGCAGAAGAGCAGAAGAGCAGAAGAGCAGAAGAGCGGAGGGGTGAATGATTGGATGATCAGACAAGCATAGCTCTATGGATCTTAGGGGAGGTATTGAACTACTATAGAGGAGTAGGTCCGGATATTATAGAAGGATGAGTATAGACTACTCCGGACAAGGTCCAGAATAGAAACAGACAGGATAAGACTACCAAAGGTAGAGTCAGAGGTGAAACAGATGAGTGACAGGAAATGGATGGAGTCTGAAAAGGATATAGGACAAAGGATCAAGGCTCCGGCTTAGGGAATGATTCCATAGGTCTGAGTCAGAAGCTTACAAGGGCCAGAGCCCAAGTGCGAGAACAGAAACAGATTTATATAGACATGGTAACAAGATACAGAAGTCAAAGGAATATACAGAAGTAGGAAAGCAATGATCAGACTGAAGTCTGCAGGAGTTGTACTACAAGGTTATATACTGTAGGTAGCATGCCAGAAGGTAAGTAAGCATAGTCTGAAGGCTATGTCTGAAGCATGCAGAAACACATCAGTAAGTACAACAGAACATAAGGCTATGAACTCAAAGATAAAACTTGTACAAAATACTTATCAAGACGGAGGCAGAGATAACTGAGAGCTGGGGACACAGATACATATATACTAAATGGGGTAATGCATAGGTGCGCAGGAATAGTTTGGATATGAACTCGGATTGGATATAGACACAGATTGGATATGGATCAGATTGGATGGGTGGATGAGACCGGATGGATGGATTGGGTCGGATATGGATATGGATTAGATATGGATGGATATGGATTGGAGTGGTTGATTGGATGTATGAATTGGGTGTCCGGATGTCTATGGATTGAATCAGATCTGGACTGAAATGTATAGTATATGACAGTTTTGGACAGAGTCCTAACTAGAAACTAATGAGAATAGACTACCCAAAGGTAGAGCTGGAGATATAGACTATAGGATACAATCCTAAGTCTTGAAGGATGACTAGAGTTTAAAGGAACTAAAGTCTGGAGGACAGAATGAGCAGAACTAAGATGATATTTGAACTGAGGTGTGTTAAGGTTGTACTCAAAGGGTAATGGATTTAAGAGGCTTTGGCCTCAGCTCATATGCTGTGCCCCTTTCTGGAGTATTGCCCCTTACTTCAGAAGGAAGGTATACGTCCAAAGTGTCCAAAGGTAGACACATGCTGGATCCGGACATCTGAAGGTAACAGATATGATATGTCTGAAGGATATCTGGAACATAGGTATGGAATAAGATATCAGACTAGTTTCGGACAGAGTCCTAACTAGAAACTAATGGAGATAGACTACCCGAAAGTAGAGTCGGAGATATAGACTATAGGAGATAATCCCAAGTCTCAGAGGTTGACTGGAGTTGGAGAGAACTCAAGTATGGAGGAACAGAATGAGCAGAACTAAGATGATATTCAAACTAAGTGTTACAATCGTACGTGCCCCTATTCATTATCTTCTATCTTTACTCTGTATATTACGTAACATGACTCTGACTCATATGCTCAACGCATCTGTACTATAGTTGCCTTCCTTCTTTGGATATGCACTTACGTTCCCACGTCTCTCTTGGTCCATGCGCACATATTGGCCTATTTAAGCACGTTGTACTATGCTTGTATACTTCACTTTAATCTTACTGGGTTTTACCTGGAACATCCTTCGCTTAGGTCTCCAACCTAAGTCATCTTGAATCATCTCTAAGTCTAAGCACTCCTTAGCCTTAGTCTCTATTCTCGTAGAACCTCTTAGACTTGTCTTTGAGGCTGAACCCTTGATCGTACTCGGAACGCGTTCCTTGTACTTTCACCTTGTCCTCTTCTGGACATTGTAGAACTTCCCAGCAGACCATCTGTGTCTTTTCACTGTCGCTGGTGACGCCACCCCAGTTCATAACAAAAGATTAAAGTCCATCTGATCGTCGACTACCCAGTCTTCGACCCCGAACCCTGATAAGCCCTAACAGACAGCAAGACAGTGCATGTAGGCACCAAGAAAGTATAAACTCACCAGACGAATCATCATCATGACGACCACCAAAGAATTTGAATATAAGATCGGTCTTCCAACCAGTTTTGACGGAGATCGTGACAACTCTCGTGAATTCATCCAATCATGCAATCTATGCTTCGACATCAATGAAAAGCTTTATACCACCGACAAGCAAAAGATCATTTTCATCACATCCTTCATGACCAAGAAAAACGCCAAATCTTGGAAAGAACAATTCCTTGATTATGCTCAGTCAACCGACACCTCTGGACAAAAAGTTGGTTACGGGACATTGCAGGATTTTATGAAAAGCTTCAAAGAAGCCTTCGACCCAGTGGATACCAAAGGAACCACACTAACAAAACTCAGGGACCTCAAACAAGGAAGCGGTGATCTCCATACCTACATCGCTGACTTTGAGGCACTTGTAGCCAAAGCCCGTATCACCGACGATGCAACCAAGATTCAATTCTTCCAAGACAGCCTAAATTTGGGTATCCTTACCAAGCTTTTCGCACCAGGAGATGTCTCAGAAGTATTCCGCGAAGTTGTGCTGCAATGCGTTTCCATTGACAACTCTCACCATCGTATTCAAGCGATACGAACATGTCATGCCCTGCAGCAGAAGAAAAAGAACTATGGAAACGCGCGTTACACACCCAACCGTGATTCCAATGCAATGGTCGTAGACCGAATCTCCGATATGGAGAGATCCGAATGCATGAAGAAAGGACAATGCTTCGGATGTAAGAAAACCGGACACCGTATTCATAACTGTCCCGATAGAAAGAAGAAGACGCCGCTCCGACAAACCGAAGTCAAGGAAGAAGAAGAAGATGAAACCGTAAGGCAGATTGTAGAGGATTTTTAAATTGGAGAAACAAGGATTCGACGTATGTTTCTCCTAATGTATTGCTAAGACTTGTACGTGCTGTAGGTGAAAGAAAAGAACTTCGTATTCCCATCACTCTTCACTCACATACTCGTTCAAAATCCATCGACACCACCGCTGTTATCAATTCTGGCGCAGCAGGGACATTCATTTCCGCAGAGTTTGTGAAACTCCATCAGATCACACAACAAAAACTTAAATCACCATTCTGAGTTACTACAGCGGACGGAACTCTTATCAAGGGAGGACCAATCACGCATTATTGTCTCCTAGTGGTGAAAGTTGATGAATGAACCATGTATGGAAAGTTCAATATCACTAAACTTGGATGAAGAGATCAAATCCTTCCGGGAATCCCATGGTTATGTGCTATGAACCCACATATAGATTGGGCTGCTGAAACACTTTCCCTCCCTAGAACAACAAAGTCTGATGAAATCTAGCTTGACCTAGATACAGACCGAGAAAAGAACGGGTTACCTCCAGCCTTTCATCGTCACCCCAAGAAATGGCAAAATTCACGACTTTCGAAGTCTCCCACTGCTTCTTCCGTTATCACCCCTGCTGAGCTCATAATCAATGATCCTTCCCCACAAGTAAAACTACCACAACGTCCTCCATCACCTATTCCCTGTGTAGAGAAACGAAAGAACGAATCAGAACCAGAGTTTCGACCCTCACCGTTGCAACCAGTTGAACAACGACCAATTGTGGAGCAACAACAGGGAAAGCGAAAATCTGACGATGATCTTGGAGGACATGCTCATACCATTCCAAAGTTAACCAAATACTTTGTGCCGCCCAAGTTGCCCGCTTCCTCCATCGAAGAGATTCCTGATCAGGACGAACCAAAAACGTCCACAATACCTACCGAAGATGATGACCAATTCAACACGATGCAGGATGTTTGGCATGCACCGGAAGTACACGAGATTTCTTCTTACAAGCTCGAAGACGGAGAGTTCCTTGTGGAGTATGACATCAATGGAGTTACAATGAGGATTATTGACGAAGTATCCATGGATACCCTGCTCACACAAGATGGAACTTCTTGACTCGAACAACTCTTTAACCATTCCATGAATTCCCTTCCTCCTCCGAAGTATAGCAATAAAGCGCAGGAATTTGCCACAGATGAAAAGGAAAAGGAAAGAAACCCTTTGAAGAATTGGTCCCGGATATTTGCATGATTTTGTGGACGTCTTTGCTAAGGACGGATTAAACAAATTACCTCCAGAACGTCCTGGCATTGATCATCAGATCGATACTAAACCCGGTTTTATCCCTCGCACGTCTAAGGTTTATCCGCTATCGGAAAAAGAACACGCTGCCATCAAAATGTTTATTGATGAAAATGTTGTGAAAGGTTTCATCTCAGAATCAAAGTCACCCCAAGCTAGTGGCTTCTTCTTTGTAGGAAAGAAGAGCGGAGAATTGTGTCCCTGTCAAGATTATCGCTACATCAATTGTTACAATTGTACGTGCCCTATTCATTTTCCCTTTGTCTCCTTACTTGTATATCATGTCACATGACTCTGACTCATATGCTCAACGCATCTGTACTATAGTTGCCTTCCTTATTAGGATACGCACTTACTTTCCCACGCCTCTCTTGGTCCGTGCGCACATATTGGTCTATTTAAGCACGTTGTACTTGTAGTAGATTACTTACTTTAATCTTACTGGGTTTTACCTGGAATCTCCTTCACTTAGGTCTCCAACCTAAGTCGTCTTGAATCGTCTCTAAGTCTGAGCACTCCTCAGCCTTAGTCTCTATTCTCGCAGAACCTCTTAGACTTGTCTTTGAGGCCAAACCCTTGATCGTACTCGGAACGTGTTCCTTGTACTTTCACCTTGTCCTCTTCTGGACATTGTAAGAACTTCCCAGCAGACCGACTGTGTCTTTTCACTGTTGCTGGTGATGCCACCCCAGTTCGTAACATCAATGATTGGACAGTCAAAAACACTTATCCACTCCCGCTTCCCATTTCCCTCGTTGCACACCTTCACAATGCACAGTTCTTTACGAAAATGGATATTTGGTCCGGTTATAACAATATTCGCATCCATCCCGATGATCGTCAGAAAGCTGCTTTTACTACAGAATTCGGCCTATTCGAACCAAACATCATGTTCTTTGGCCTCTGCAATTCCCTGGCAACTTTCCAAGCATACATAAATCATACCTTCCAACAGGAAATTAACGAAGGATGGATGGTTATCTACATGGACGATATCCTGATTTTCTCAACAACTATGGCAGAACATCGTGAATGGACACGACGGGTTTTGATGAAAATACGACAGGAACATTTGTTCTTAAAACCGGAGAAATGTACCTTCGATGCAGAAGCAGTGGAATACCTTGGAATGATAATTCAGCCCGGACAAGTTGCTATGGACACCGCCAAGACCAAAGGAATCGCTGAATGGCCAATTCCGAAATCTGTAAAAGATGTTTGGTCATTCCTCAGCTTTTGCAACTTCTACTGAACATTTATTTCCCACTACTCTGATATTGCTCGCCCTCTTATCGAATTGACAAAGAAAGCTAAGACCTTTGATTGGTCAACCGAATGTATAGACACCTTCGAAGAACTGAAACGACGCTTCATATCCCAACCGGTACTCCGTAACCCAGATCCTTCCCAACAATTTGCTATTGCTACTGATGCTTCAATGGTAGCAACTGGTGGAGTTCTCTTACAAACCAATGAGAATGGTGTTTATCACCCATGTGCATATCTCTCACAGTCTTTGAACCCCGCAGAACGTAATTACCAAATCTTTGATCGAGAACTCCTCGCCGTAATCCGGGCATTGAATGAATGGCGTCATTATCTAGAAGGGAACCTGCACCTCATCATGGTATTCACCGACCACAAGAATCTTCTGTATTTTAGAAGTGCACAGAAGCTTACCCGTCGCCAAGCACATTGTCAATTGATTTTGTCTCTCTTCGACATTGAACTGCATCATGTTGCAGGTACCAAATTGGCAGTACCTGATGCACTATCTCGCCAGCCCGACTATAACTCCAGTAAAGACGATAACGAGGACCGGACTCTCCTTCCTGACGCTCTATTTGTTCATCTTATTGACACCGACCTACAGGATGTTTTGTCATCCTCTGACCCTCTTGACGACCCCGTCTTCAAAACAGCATCTGACGCCCTTGATGGCGTATGCCTTCCACCTATGAAGTCAGCACTTTCTGACTGGAAGATTGAGAAGAACGTCCTCTATTTTAAGAATCGGGCTTACATTCCACTGGCACATCGTCCCAACATCTTGAAAAGGTACCATGATCATTCTACCACGGGACATCCCGGTAGGTTTAAAACAGAAGAACTTGTCAAACGGGAAGCCTGTTACAATCATACATGCCCCTATTCATCGTCCCCTTTGTTTCTTTCCTCATATGACGTGTCACATGACTTTGCCTTATATGCTTAACGCATCTGTACAACACATGCCTTCCTTATTAGGATATGCAGTTACATTCTCACGGTTACTTGGTCTGTGCGCACATATTGGCCTATTTAAGCACAGTGTACTTGTAGTAAATTCCTTACTTTAATCTTACTGGGTTTTACCTGGAATCCCCTTCGCTTAGGTCTCCAACCTAAGTCGTCTCGAATCATCTCTAAGTCTAAGCACTCCTTAGTCTTAGTCTCAATTCTTGTAGAAGCCTCTAGGACTTATCCCTGAGGCCAGACCCTTGATCGTACTCGGAACGCGTTCCTTGTACTTTCACCTTGTCTTCTTTTAGACATTGTAAGAACCTCCCAGCAGACCGACTGTGTCTTCTCACTGTCGCTGGTGACGCCACCCCAGTTCGTAACAAAGCCTGGTGGCCCACTATGGGTTCTTATATTCGGAAATACGTTGAGGGTTGCGCCCTTTGTCAGCAAATGAAAGCGGATACACATCCTGTCCGACCTCCGCTTACGCCTATTCCCTCATCTGCGACTCGCCCCTTTTCTCAGGTCTCCGTTGATCTTATCACTGACCTTCCTGTCTCTGGCAGCTTTGACAGTATCATGGTCGTGGTAGACCATGGCCTTATGAAGGGGGTAATTATTATCCCTTGTTTGAAAACTGTTACTTCTGAAGGCATTGCCAAACTCTTCTTAAAACACGTTTACCGTCGATTTGGACTCCATGACAAAGTCATCTCAGACCGAGGTCCGCAATTCCTATCTCATTTCTCTAAAGAACTTGCCCGACTTCTTGACTATGTCATCGCCCATCTATGGCTTATCACCCTCAGACTGATGGCCAAACTGAGAGGCTCAATCAGGAACTAGAAACGTACTTGCGCATCTATTGCCGCAATAACCCCAAAGATTGGGTGGAACACTTACCAATCACTGAATTTGTCCATAATCCCCGAAAACATGATGCAAGGAATGCATCACCCTTCTATCTAATGATGGGATACAAACCACATGCTATCCCCCACCTGATCCCTGACTCATCCGTCCCCACAGCAGAAGATCGAGTATGATCCCTGCAGAAGATAAGAGAAGAAGCAATTGCCTGCCATAATATTGCGATGCAAACAATGACTGAATGATCCCGAGGAGAGAAGTATACTCCATGGAAGATTGGAGATAAGGTCTGGCTATCTGCTACCAATCTCAGACTTAAACTTCCATCGCGGAAACTTGCGCCAAAAAGATACGGACCTTTCCTGATCATCGATGTCTTATCGCCCATCACATTTATGCTCAAACTTCCCCCACAATGGAAAATTCATCCTACTTTCCATGGTTCCGTCTTATCGTCCTATAGCGAAACAGACATACATGGCCCGAACTTCCCTGAACCACCACCTGACATTATTGAAGAAGAATACGAAGTAGAAGCTATTCTCTCCCACAAGGGAACCGGTAATCGCCGACGCTATCTTGTTTCCTGGAAAGGATATTCATTGGGAGATAATGAATGGCTCCCAGAAAAGAATTTAGCGAACTCCACAAGGATCTTGACCGCTTATAAAAAACGACATGCCCTTTGAATTCGAATTAGACCCACAAACGATCCAATATGACCTCTCCCATGAATGCGTCTTTCCCCACTGCCTATATTCACCCTGTCGCTGAAGAAACTTACACTACCACTGACCACTATGCCGACCTCATCAGAAATATCGACGGAAACTCCTTCGTCGAAGCAGCCCTCCTTTGCCCTGGACACGCAACAGAGATTGAAAAGATCCTTACCGGCAAGGATGCGTTCGTCACTATCCTAATCACCAATATCATCCGCACAGCTGCCCTTATTGAAACCATCTGCAACAACGTCCACAACGATGCCATTCATCAACAAATCCTACATTGTCAGAAACGCATTCGCTCTTACGGGCTGCTTCTCCTTCCCAATTCTTTTAAGGCTGATGTTGAAATGGCTATTCACATCGTGGCCGAGCGTCGAGCAGGTGTGGTGAGACCTCCCTCTCCGCAAAGAGATCCACTCCCAATTCCTGCTCCTTCCACCCACGATTCGGGCACTCGTTCTAATATCGCTGCCCTTACTGGCTTACTCGCTGCTGTTCAGGAAGCCAATAATACAGCTGACGCTATCATTGGAGAGCTTGAAGGAGCAGCAGTCGACTCTAGAGAAGTGAGAAGACTGGTAGCCCGCTTAATTGATGCCATCCATCATTATGAAACACAACCCACGCCATCGCCAATCAATGCTACCGTCATGCTTGATGAGGACACAGAACCTCCTCATCTATTCACCGAATGCCGCACCACGCATGAAAAAGCGGTTATAAATAACGCATTACACAATGAGCTTGCTGAGATTATCGCGCTTGGAAATCGTGTAACTCAAGAACTACCTAACGAACCCATTGAAGTTGACGCGCTCGGTCAACTTTTAAAAAGCCTACATATCCATCCTCCTATGGTTGTTCCTCGCGTTCTCAACTCTACCATCCCCGTCCTCGTAGAAGCTCTAGGACCTACAACTTCCTTGGATCCAGATGAACTGCTAGCTGCAGCCATTGTGACACCAGCGCCCTCTGTTTACACTCTCGATGATCATCAAATTGACGACATCTGCTCTAGCAATGAGCGAGCCCTTAGATGTATTACTCGTAAATGAGGAAAGAAACGCACATGTTCTATGAGCCCCCACCGTCGCATTGTCGCCCCGACTCTGCTTCGACAAGCGCATTCCAATCCTGACGAAAACATGAAATGCCACATCTGTGGATTACTTGGGCATTGTCAGGAGAATTGCACAGAGTACCAGTGCAGGGTTTGTCGATATTGGTCACCTACTCATTTATCTATTTATTGTCCTCAATGAGTCGGGACTCCTCCTTTCACTCTAACTTGGAAAGATGATGGGTTCTACGATGCGCTTTGTTCTTGGGAATGACAGCTTGACGATGAACGAACTTGAGCAGCAGAAAGACGGGATTCGAAATGATGTGCTGGTGCTGAAGAAGCTAAGTACATGAGGAGTGGATCAGTCCTCGATGAGGACTACGAGTATAGTGACGATCCAATCTATTATGCTAATCAAAGTGAGTAAAGTTGGTGACTTTACATGTAAAACGGGGGTAATGTTACAATCGTATGTACCCCTATTCATTTTCTCGTCTCTTTTACTTTGTATATTACGTAACAAGACTCTGACTATATGCTCAATGCATCTGTACTATAGTTGCCTTCCTTCTTTGGATATGCACTAATATTCTCACACCTCTCTTGGTCCGTGCGCACATATTGGCTTATTTAAGCACGATGTATTATGCTTGTATACCTTACTTTAATCTTACTGGGTTTTACCTGGAACATCCTTCGCTTAGGTCTCCAACCTAAGTCGTCTTGAATCGTCTCTAAGTCTAAGCACTCCTTAGCCTTAGTCTCTATTCTCGTAGAACCTCTTAGACTTGTCTTTGAGGCTGAACCCTTGATCGTACTCGGAATGCGTTCCTTGTACTTTCACCTTGTCCTCTTCTGGACATTGTAGAACTTCCCAGCAGACCGTCTGTGTCTTTTCACTGTCGCTGGTGACGCCACCCCAGTTCATAACACCGATGTCCTTCCATGTCCTTGCCGCATCCGCATAGCTCCATTTGGTGCGTTGTTTGTTTCCTGTTCGTTATCACTGATTCCACGGCAAGCGTTATTACATGTTGCCTCATGCCACAGCGCCTCGTGCTATGTTTACTTACGGCGGTTACTACACTCCAGCGCTACTGATCTCGCCTAGAGTATTCTGAGTACATACGAATTAGGATATAAGCACCGCGTACCCCACACGATAGAGCACCTGATTTTACACCATCGCACATACTATAGGTCAGGATTATTGTCTAGCTCTGGATCAACCCAGTAGTAGACATAGTCTTTAAAGTTCCCTTATCACTCGTTAATACATCACGCTCGTTCTCCGTTACCGCTGGACTTTTGATTGTTACTTTTGACTGAACTTCTCACACTCCGCTACTTTACTGCTGAAAGTACCGCGGACTTCTTTACTGTTTCTTTGCACTGCTCGCAACCTTACCACTACCGCTGTAAAGATACAATGTAGCTTGGGCTGTAGATTAACCACTGCCTAAACTAGTATGTTAGTCTTGCGCTCCGTCTAGTCTGCTTCACTTGTAAGAACAAGAGCGTTCGACCCTAAAGGGGGATGCCTATTTAGTATGGTCAAGTTCGAGTCTAACTTATTTGCGAAACAAGTGTCTGAGTCAGCGGTAAGTTGCCGCGGTCAGCAATGATACCGCCGGAACTAGCGTCGTGCGCTGCGGTGCTACCGTCATTGAGATAAGGTCAGTAACAGTTGCATCTAGCGAGCGATGTCGAGCGATGGTCTCAGCAGTAGCGGTAGGGTTGCGAGCGGTGCAAAGAAACAGTAAAGAAGTCCGTGGTACTTTCAGCAGTAAAGTAGTGGAGCGTGAGAAGTTCAGTCAAAAGTAACAATCAAAAGTCCAGCGGTATGCTGGCGGTAATGGAGAACGAGCATGATGTATTAACGAGTGATAAGGGAACTTTAAAGACTATGTCCACTACTGGGTTGATCCAGAGCTAGACAATAATCCTGACCTATAGTATGTGCAATGGTGTAAAATCAGGAGCTCTATCGTGTGGGGTACGCGGTGCTTATATCCTAATTTGTATGTACTTGGAATACTCTAGGCGAGATCAGTAGTGCTGGAGTGTAGTAACCGCCATAAGTAAACATAGCGCGAGGCGCTGCGGCATGAGGCAACATGTAATAACGCTTGCCGTGGAATCAGTGATAACGAACAGGAAACAAACTACGCACCAAATGGAGCTATGCGGATGTGGCAAGGACATGGAAGGACATCAGTTCGTGGAACGTGGTGCAGCAGTCGGTACAGTGTGCGGTAAGCGTGGGATGCCGCTGGTACTGCTAAAGGGGTAAGAAGGCCATGGACTAACTCCTGTAGATGTGATATGAGTGTCAAAATATGGGGTTTTAAGCCCAGCGCCAATATGTTCGTTACACTGCTGAGACCACTGCTCGACATTGCTTGCTAGACGCAACTGTTACTGACTTTATCTTGACGACGGTAGCACCGCAACACACAATGCTAGTTCCGGTGGTATCATCGCTGACCGCGGCAACTTACCACTGACTCGGACGCTTGTTTCGCAAATAAGTTAGACTTGAACTTGACCATACTAAATAGGCATCCCCCTTTAGGGTTGAATGCTCTTGTTCTTACAAGTGAAGCAGACTAGACGGAGCGCAAGACTAACATACTAGTTTAGGCAGTGGTTTATCTACAACCCAAGCTAGGTTGCATCTTTACACCACCTCGAGGTTCGATGCTGTGATTGTCCAAATGCCATGAGTCCAGACATTCAAATGTTTCGGCATGGATTTTTCCCTGCATTTTTTAACAGGCCAAAGACCATGTTTACCTTCGGAGTGCTGGATGATTTTCTATTGGACAACCTTGAATGCGGCACCTCCACAATGAACTATTACAGTAAGCTCCGGCGAATGACCTCGAGCATGTTTCCACACCTTGTTCCGGTAATGCTATTTGTGCTTCATCTAAAGGACATTATGTTGACACAGGCCGTGGCAAGGATCAATACAGAGAGCTCATGAGAGTCGCTCGACAGTGGAGGCAGTTGAAGACCATGAAATGGCATGGCTATGGCCATTGTTCTGACATCCCGAATGCAGGAGATCTTGCATTATTTTGCCCGGCATGTCCTCAGCCTGGGATTAATGTATCTTTGTCAGGGGATGAATCACTTGATGAGTGAGTCATGTTCAATACCGAAGTGAACTCGGCGATGATAAGAACTCCAAGCTGGAAATACACCCAGTCATTTGTGATGGACGGAAATTTCAAAGCTGAACACCTGCATCCCATTAATCCCCTCGATGAAGTTTGGCTTTCAGATGGGCTTGGATTCATGGTCAGAAAGGACAGGTATAACATGCATCTTGCGGAGGCTGCTGACATGGTGGAAAAATCGAGCTGCAACAATCACTGGGCGGTCAATCAAGCAAATGCGGAATGGCACAAGCTTGAGTCCACAGGAATCGGGGAGTTGCCTGCGCCCGGCATGGGTGCTTTGTCCCTCACTCGATGGTTGATTTTCAGAAAGGGGAAAGGCAAGCCAAACATGCCATTCGACATTCACTAGTTGACCATGCATCATTTGCAGACAAATGAACATGGACTACGCCCTTTGTGAGGCTGTCCAGCACAACATGGAAGGCATTACCAGGGCTGTCACCTTCTATGACATCAATTGTCAATACAACAAGCACTTTCATGTTTGGGTGGATCGAAGCCGATACCTTGACATGGTACCGGAACTGACCATCATTCCTGGAATTGGGTTGTGGCATGTGCATGGACATCAGGACAGTTGCTATGTCCGATATGCTTCGAATTTTATTGAAGGCATTGGCCGGATTGATGGAGAGATCATGGAGACCCTATGGGCGCATCTCAACCTGATTTCCCCTGCCGCTCGGGGAATGTCATCCCCGCACCGAAAGGAATGTCTTGATTATCAGATGAACAATTCCAATTTCTGCAAGATGATCCGCATGAAAAGGACTCTTTGCTGGAAATACAAGCTGGCGAAGAATGGCATCGCCGAAAGTGGCAAGGCTTTTGACAGACTAGATGAAGCTGCACCCAGCAATTTAAAGACACAATGGTTAGCCAGCGAGATGGTTGCTCAGTCCAAGAGAATCAGGGATTTGCAGTGATGGATTTATATGAAATCAATATCAAGAAGGGTAAGTTAACATTCTTTGTCTCCGTGGAGCTCCGCATTCATTTTTCACTTAGCACCAAGCAAAAAGGAGATGAGCTTAGACTACTAGAAGTGGGTAATGCCTGTCATGCAGCACCCTCTCGCAGATCTGTGGCAACATGGATATCCATTGGGTTGGCAATTGAAGAGGCTCAAATTGCATTGCTCATTGAGGTCCACAGAATTGGAAGACAATCGACGGAGACACAGAGATTAGATATCACCCAGCAATGCGATCATATCCAAGGCCAGATAGATGAATTCACTCGGTCTGCTCTTATGCATCTGGGAGAGGGATTTGATGCAGATGACGATCCTGATGACTTGAACATAGATATTCTTGATGATATCGATATGACCTGGCAGATTTCACCGAGACATCTGATGCATGGACAAACTCACCTGAGCTCACCATAATTCCATTGCCATCAAACCTCGGGGTTGAACATTGCAGACGCTGTATGGCAGAGGATCTGATTCCGTTGGAGATGTCCCTTCGTGAAGGGCAGGCCAATGATGCCCTGCACAATCTCTGCATTCACTTGTGCAACAAGGCTATCCTGTTCCGAACAACAGTTAGGCAAGCCAAATCTCAAGCCCTAAAAACTCGAGCGTGGTCCCAGGTGACATCAGTGCAGCAGGCAGTATCCCTACATGCCAGTATATATACAAAAACCAGGAAGCAAATGATACAACTTGAGCCAGGGCCAGACCAGCTTCAGAAATACAAACCCCTGCTTCGTGAGCAGCTCAAAATCAGCACTGCCATTGGCGATCCAAATGCCCGAGGTCAGCGAAATGAGTCCCTTGCTTGGTTCTGGTCAGTGGAAGTCGATATGGAGGGTCCAGAAAATTTGTGGAATGAGGAATGTGAGTTCGGGAATGCTTGATATATTCCGTGGTGAGCTGACAGGACCCATCCCAAGTTTACCGAGTTCATTGGCTTTGGGCAAAGGCACTATGGGATCGATGGATGGAAGAAATATCATTGGTGCAATCAGAGATGGATTGGACGTGCAACTTTTTCTTGTGGAAGGCAACCCAATGGGGTGCCCGGATGCAGGAATCATTGTTGAAACAACTTCCGGGTCATGCATGCTATGCCGGAAGGCAGTCTCAAATGTATTCCTTACTAGCTCAGGATGCACAGGCAGCATTTCAAGACCTGCAGCCCTCGTTGATCAATGGTGCACATGAATGAATTTGTTTTGCTAATGAAACACATATTTGACACCCAAACATTGAGTCCCGGGAATTGTCTGGGTCAGCCCATGTCGGAGTTTGAATTTCTAATCCATCCATCAGTGACTCATATCATCAGCTCTTCACCATCTGTCAGTGTCATTCCCAGCGTCACACTCTTGCATTAGCCATGCCTGAAACTCCTGCATCCACATCTGGCACTCCAAATACTGGACATCACTGGCAACCCATGAAGCTGAACCTTCAAGATATTTCTTGTACTTTGAATATGGCTGCATTGTGCATCCGCGCATGTATCTCTCAATATCAGATGGAGGCTGCTAACAACCCTCCCTCTTCTGCCCGGATCATGTACTTTAAAGCCGGGCTGCAATGGGAGATCAGTGTAAGTGACTGATTACCGGATGACCAGCTGACTTTTTTGGGCAATGCTGAGATTTCCAACAGACATTTGTTACACCACTCCTGCAGTACTCAGCTGCAAGGAACATCGTTTCTGTTGTTCCAAGCCCCGTCGCTCATGTCCTGACATTGTATCCCATGCTCACCTGGAACACTGTTCCAGACCACATCTTTTCATCCCACCTATGTCAGTTTGATGATGTCGCAGCTCCGGGACATCCATCCTGGATTATTCCCAGCTATGATACTCCATGGTGGATGGGACACACCGAAATTCCGAATGAACCATGGCAATGGGGTCAGATCATGAGGTCCTGTGTCATTCACTACCAGCATTGGATGGAAAATGGAGTTGAGGATGATGGCTTGGTTCTTCCTGAGGAGGTAAATGACTCATCAGGCCCATCAGTGATGGGACTTAAGATGATTTGAGCATGCCTGGTAGCATTGATGGAGGAGCAAGATGAGGGTATCCATGAGAAGATGGCAGAGGTGAAGATGTACACTGACATGCTACAGAGATTGAAGAGAGGCAGGGGAGTGGAGTCCTCTTCACTGTGTTTAGATTAGAATGGTCTTCATTTCATACATGATGTAAAATATTATATTCTGTCCAAATGATTGTCTTGACTCCCAAATATTTTGTTCCAGATTTCGAGGACTGGATGTCAAGATCCGGATGTAGAGTCCTAAATCCCAAATGCTGAGTGGCGAATGCCCAAGTGCCATGGTACTTAGAGTTTGGGACTCAATTCATGGGACTCGACTTCCGAATGGCAAGATTGCCTCACATATTTCTGAGTGGCAAGTCACGAATCTTAGGTACCGAACCCTGAACCCCAAAATTGTGGACTACTGGATTTCATGGTTTGGGGTTCAGCACTCAAGGTTCAAGACGAAATAGATATCTGTGCGACAGTGCGGGGTTCGGCACTCAACATGTGTGGATCAATAACTTTCACATTAGTCTGAGTGCCGAGTGCCGAGTTCCGGGTTCTGGGGCTCGGCGGCGTTTGGCACTTAACATGTGTGCATCAATATTATTCACAATGTTGTGAGTCCCGAGTTCCGGCTGCCAGGGTTTGGGGTTCGGCACTCAACATGTGTGGATTATTCTGAGTGCCGAGTGCCGAGTTCTGCGTGCCGGGGCTCGGCAGTCGGCACTTAACATGTGTGCATTTATATCATTCACAATGTTGTGTGTCCCGAGTCCCAAGTTCCGGCTGCCAGGGTTCGGCACTTGATATGTGGGAATCAGTATCTTTCACATTGTTCTAAGTCCCGAGTCCCAACTGCCAGCTGCCGGGGTTCGGGGTTCAGCCCTTAACATATGTGGCTCACTAAATTTCACATGATTCTGAGTGCCGAGTGCCGAGTTCTGGGTTCCAGGGTTCGGCATTCGGTGTTTGGCACTTTACATGTAGGAATCAATATCTTTCTCATTGTTCTGAGTCCCAAGTCCCGACTGCTGGCTGCCGGGGTTCGGAGTTCGGCCCTCAACATGTGTGGATCAATGACTTGCACATTATTCTGAGTCCCGAGTCCCGAGTGCCGGCTGCCGGGGTTCAGTGTTCGGCAGTCAAAATGTGTGGATCAAAGTGTGTTGCCTCCCATTGTGCTGCCTCACACTTTGCTGAGTCTCGAGTGTCAAGCCTGAATTCGGACTATCAATCATTGAGTCCCGAATTTTGAGTATCGAGTCCCGAGTCCTGAGATACACAGAGTTAGGGACTCAATTCATGGAACTCGACTTCTGACTTGAGTTCCAGAACTGTTGATGCTCTAATTGGTACATGGTATTCGTGTGTTGCTACTAACATGGGTAACAACTCTTTCAACTTCTTTGATCTTTCACACCGTGGTTAGTATGCGGCCTTCAACCATAGCCCATCCACATGAGGGAACCCCGGCATAAATGTGCACAGAATCCCTCATATACCATGCCCAAGCAATCTGGTCCCCTTCCACTCCATCAACCCCATGTCTCACAATTCTTCCCAAAAATGCAATCATACAGCCGGAATCATACCTGAATTCCAGCTGAAGGCTTGGCATACTCATCCGAGCTTTAGAATAGTTCCCCATGGTGGTGAGAATATCAAAGCATTCAGGAATCGATAAATGGTCTCGATGATTGGGGGTTTCCCGATTGGAAATGATGGAGAGGCTGTTAAACACAGATGCCCAGTACTGCAGGGTCTCTGGCATCTGTGGCAGTTCCTTGCTCAGTGCCTTATCTCCGAGGTGTGACAAGGCTCGTAACCCTGCAAAATACTGCTGAGGATGCATGACCCTGAGTGCCACCAATGCGGTGGCTGCCGGCCTTGCAATAGCTTTCAGGATATTCTCGGAGGAGGGTCCCTTCAATGATGCAGATACCTCCAGATCTGACAGATTCTATGGGATTGGTGAGTTTGACTCCAGAAATCACCATCTCATCACATCCTACCTCGTGGCCCTGTTGAAACCATGCCGGAGATAAATTGATGCATCCAGGAGTTGACCCAACATTTTCCGAGCCCTGTCTGAACCATTCTTGATTATATCGCCAATTTCCATCAGCCTTTACACTTTTTTGAGGCTTGGACCCAGCAAATCGGTGGCCGCCCTGATTTCCTTCTGTAGGTACCATTTGATATTCAATATCCATTGAGTAACAATCTACACATTATGCACCTGGGTGGTCTCGGTCAGGGCATCCGGAAGGTACCATGCGATGATGGTACCGGAAACATCGATAATTGTGGCAGGTTTTGTCCACCAACTTTGTGCCCTCATGGCCAGGAGGACACCTCTCAAGCAACTTCTCCTCTTTCCCCTCATTATGCCCAGTGTTCTTTGGGGATATCAATTTGCTATATCTTGCAATATCAATCTGCATCTTAACTGTCATGAAGGAATTTGAATGATCAAACACATTTTCAACATCTGCAGGAAGACCCACTGGGATTTTTATATGCCTTTTGAGTACATCAGCCAAGCGATCGCACGCCATCACCAGATCAGTGTCCAGGTTCGGAGAAGGTATAACTGGTTCTCCTCCAGTCTTCTCTGCATTGGAATTTTTGTTTGGTATATGCCCCTGCTTCATGAGTGATGGCCAGGGCCCAAGTGCACCAGATTTTTATGTCACAAGTGGACATGGAAGAAGTGTTCATGTTGGAAGTTGATATTGGGAAATCAGATGCTGAATGCTGGATGTCCAGACTTTGGTGTTAAAGGGGGTGGAGATAGCAAGGATCAGATAAGGGAACCTTGGATGATATTGGCTTTCAAAGCTGTATTATCATCCATTGCTCAATGAAATACCAGATGATTGGAAGTGTGCTGGATATCTGATATTCATTTGTCGAGACCCAGGTTCGGAACTTGGCATCTCATAGGGCAACCACTTTTGCACCCTGGTGTCCACATTCTACAAGACAACATAAGCACCATAAAAGGCCATGTCAAGCAGAGACCTGGTCTCGGAACTCGGAACTCGGAACTTGGTAAGTTTCATCTGATTTTCGGGGGTCGTAACTGGGTGTCTTGTAGGGCAACACAAGCCTCGCACCCCGCTTTCCACATTCTACAAGACAACCTAAACACCATAAAGGCCATTTCAAGAGATCACTTGCTGCTCCCAGAACTTGGTATGCTTCACTCAAATTTCGGGGGTCGGAACTGGGTGTCTCGTATTGACTGAATTATGTGTCGAGACCCGGGTCTCGGAACTCGGAACTTGGTATGCTTCATCTGATTTTCGGGGTCGGAACTGGGTGTCTTGTAGGGCAACACAAGCCTCGCACCCCGCTTTCCACATTCTACAAGATAACCTAAGCGCCATAAAGGCCATTTCAAGAGATCACTTGCTGCTCCCGGAACTTGGTATGCTTCACTCAAATTTTGGGGGTCGGAACTGGGTGTCTCATATTGACTGAATTATGTGTCGAGACCTGGGTCTCGGAACTCGGAACTTGGTATGCTTCATCTGATTTTCGGGGTCGGAGCTGGGTGTCTTGTAGGGCAACACACAGCCTCGCACCCCAGTTTCCACATTCTACAAGACAACCTAAGCGCCATAAAAGGCCATTTCAAGACAGCACCTGCTGCTCCGGGAACTCAGTAACTGTGATTTATTACCTCCTCTGATTCAGATGTATGCAACTCCCTCAGCTCCGTCATGTCTACCATTATCATACACATGGGCCCACCCATCTATATTTTTATACCACCCTCGGCCCACCCGTCTAATATAATATACTGTACAACACCCTCAGCCCACCCATCTAATAAATATTTATATAACACTCTCAGCTCACCCGTCTAATACCTGTCTAATTTAATATGTGTCTGGGCCCACCCGTGTATGTGATAACAAGTACCCTTCACATACCTGT